>JZKD02S2074804.1:90169-101616 GCA_000966675.3 Picea glauca
ATTCAGAGACAGGAGGAATGGTAAGCTTTGGTTGTCACAACAAAAGTATGTTGAGAAGATACTTTTGAGGTTTGGTATGAATGATGTGAAACCAGTTTCAGTCCCTTTGGATTCCTATTTTAATATTTCTTCAAGTTTATGTCCTAGTACAAAAGAAGAAAAGGAATACATGTCTCGAATACCATATGCTAATGTAGTAGGAAGTCTAATGTATGCGATAGTTAGTACAAGGACAGACATTTCACATGCAGTTGGGGTTGTCAGCAGGTTTTTGGAAAATCCAGGTAAAGAGCATTGGGCAGTAGTGAAATGGGTGCTTCGGTATCTGAGGGGCACAAGTGATTACTGTATCACCTATAACAGTGGTCGTGAATTAGTCTGTGGATATGTTGATTATGATTTTGCAAGTGATCTAGACAAGAGAAGGTTGACTTCAGGGTATGTATTTACTCTTGCAGGTGGAGCTATTAGTTGGATGTCAAAGCTACAGAACATTGTTGCTTTATCCACTACAGAAGCAGAATATGTAGCTGCTTCACATGCTTGCAAAGAGGCATTTTGGTTGAAAGGTTTGTTTGGTGAGTTTGGAAGGATACAGGACAAAGTAAAGTTACTTTGTGATAGTCAGAGTGTTATTCACTTGGCTAAGAATCCAGCCTATCACAGTAAAACAAAACATATACCTATCAAGTACCATTTTGTAAGACAGGTCATCGATGAAGGTGGAATCTCTCTTCAAAAAGTGCATACCAAAGAGAACTGTGTAGACATGTTCACAAAACCAGTACTGTTAGAGAAGATACAATGGTGCTTGGCTTCTCTTGGCTTGCAGAAAAGGTGATGAATGGAAGTAGGAGAAAGGTATCAGGTTAATTGTTGTCAAGGTGGAGATTGTTGGAAACGGTGACAACAATTCATCCGTGAATAGTATTTTAGATCCTATAAACCAGGGTTGGTTGTAACCAATGCGACCAAGTTAGAATATGGATGAGATCACAATTAATAATCAGTTTCTGATATATTGATATAAATTTGTATGCTCGTAGAGGCTGAGTGTGTCAGAGAGGAGTGAGACCCGATTGTAATCTCCATTAGCTGAATAATAAGATAATCGATACCTATGCTTGGTGGACGTAGCCCAACATTTGGGTGAACCACGTAAATTGTTGTGTTCTTTGTCTACAAGTATTGATTGTCTTATGGTAATTTGTGTTTTCCGCATTTTCAAATTACAACACCAATCAGCTAGCCACCATAGTAAATTTTAAATATGATTAAGTAAAAGTAAAAACCACCATAGTAAATCTTAAATATGATTAAGTAAAAGTAAAAAAATAAACATGTAAACTGATGTCTTTATAATAGTGAGGAAGTTGGTGGTTGAAATCACAACCATTGATGTTTTGGGACTATTAAGAATATTCCATCAATATTTAATCATGTCCATACAAAACTGATTAAGCACTAAAAACCTATTAAATGTGCCATGGTGTTGTACTTTAATAAAATGTGTAATGTCACCCTGTTAAAATTTAAGTTTTGTTTTAAATATATAATTATAATTAAAATATTTAAGTTATTTTGTATGTGAGTTATTGAGAGAAAAATAAATCATGGGAGTTATAGTATGATTTTTTCTAACCATTAAATAAACATGCGTACATAATTTTAATGTTGGAAAGAGGGAGAAATACTTCATTACTTACTCGTAACAATGCTCTTTAATTATTTGAAGATTACAATGGTCAAGCTATGTATTTGAGATATGAATAATTTGGATATATTTCTTTATTTGTGAGAGTGAGATGTTGAAATATTTTTTTTTCTTCTCTTATATGTGTAACCTTTGTATATACACATATTGTTTGGTGATTTCCTCCACATAAACTAGTTTTATTTTCAGAAATGTAATTCTCTTCCATGGGAATCATCATTATATGTGTGTCATTTATCTTAAAAGAATTTATGAATTCTATATTGCAATCTAATGCAATTTCATTCTAATCCATTTTTAAATATTTAACTTTAATGTCTCCATTTCAATTCGGCCTTACATTGATAAAAAAACAAACAATAAAGGATGATGTAGAATTCTCCCTATGTTGGAACCTCTTCTTATTACAAAATGTGGGATACTCTACAATGTACAAATTGCAATAGGAGAAGTCCCAACCCATGTACATGGAACTTGTTCATTGAGCCTAGTGTCAATTAGGAGACTGATATAAATTCCATGAAAATGAATCATGTTCACTTTAAAATGGGTTTATCAACACACAATAATGTAACTACTAGTATGCATAGTGACTTTGAAGCGTTGATCATTGTTGGTTCCCATTTTGTTGTTTTGAAAACTATACGTTCAACTAGTGTTTGTGCACCTAGTTTTTCTCTTCATGGTGAGTTCAACATATGCACCCATTTTTTTGTTGAACACCCTAATCTTGATCTAAACATTTGTTGAACACTCTACTCTTGATATAAACAATCAAAACCATGAATGTAACTAGAAGTAGCGTCCCCACTTATTCTTGTGTTAGAAGGCTATGTTGTAGGAAGGTATGGTCATTTTGTAATTGTCTGTAATTGATTTATACAGTATATAATGGAATGTAAATGGTGGGATGAGGGTTAGACAATGGGTTATTTTGGCTCTCATATTGAGTTAAAAAGAGTTTGTATGGACCATTCTTATGGATTGAATATATAATACTATGTGATGATCCCCCCTATTTTTTCTATGCTATGTGTGTTGATTTGAATATCTCATGAATGTAAGAAGATTGCATTAAATTTACATGTTTGTTTTTCTTATTATTCAAATCTATTATTTTAATGTTCATTAGTGTCTAAGTGGAGACTGAAAATATTAGAGAGTAAGTGGAGTTGAACAATTGATTTCTAGTTTAGTCTAGTCAAAGATGGATACATTGTGGAATTGTAATTTGAATATCATAGTTCCTTTAAAATTCTTGAATGGGAATTTGAGTCCGCACTAAGAGGTAGACTATTAGAGGAGATACCACTAAATATTTAGATGTTGTTTATCGAAAAAGTATTGATGGAGAAAATACCTAACACGAGAGTAAGCATAAGTAGTAAGGGGTAGGAGAAGAAATAAGGAAGATGGGATAAGACGATAAACATTAAAATGGATCTAGATATAGAGAAGAAGAAAAGAGTAGAAAGATACAAAAGAATAAATTTCTTGAATGAGGTAGTTTAGAAAATATAGTTTCATAGTTTAAAGAAAACGGGAGAAAACATTGTATATAGTAGTATAGGGTAAGGAAAATACAAAGGAAAGATGTTAAAAAATATGGTTTTGTTATAGAGGCCTTACTAGATGTGCACATATAGAAGGTAGGGTCACTATAGGGGTTTATTGTGTAGGAGGAGATGCTCATAGACCACTCTGAAATAGATGATAATAGAGTAGATGTAGGTGATGTTGGATTCATGTGCTTGATAAAAAATAGTGAAGACAAAGATGGAAATGTTGATATCTATGTTGGGGATGACCGATAGAGGTGGATATTGGTGGTCACCCACCTATTCAACTTGGACCCCCACCATTCTTTCTTTTAGTTTTTCATTTTCCTTAATTGTAGAACAATTTACTATTTTTCGCAGTCTTTTGGGTCGTGAACTTTCGAAGCCATTTTGAAGACCTAAACGACTTTTTTTGGACATCTATCAATCCATAAATATCTTCAAGGTGATTTTTGCCAATAGTTGTAGTCCTCGTAATAGTGTAGATGTCTGAATAAAGGTATCATAATGACATGCATAGAATCTCTATTGGAAGGAATAGTTGATCATGGATAGATGGTGAGCCAAACAAACTCTATGTACTCAAAGAGGTATTGGGAGGAATTGGTCTTCCGATCGATTATAGCAGTTCGAACGCATTCAGGTAACAACAATATAATGACTTTCCAACATGAAGAAATAATACTACTCCGGAAAACCCCTTCCCTAATTCATAGTTTGTACAAGTAGAGATACAAGCAATCTACATATCACTCGAATATGCATGCATGAAAAGAATGAAGACCAATATAGATGACATCACAACAAAGGACCTCTTTACCACCATGCAGCGCCAAGAGTAGTGCAGGGGTTGGTGGTTGTGTGAGATTGAGAAACTAATGTACCTCCAAAGATGAGGTAATATGGGCCAATTGAAATTTAGTATTTTAAATTATATTAAAACACTAATAAACATGGAAAACAATTTATTTGAGATAAAGGATGATGGAGTCCAGAAAGTCCAAATAAGTCTATCCACTCAAAGTTGATATTGAAATAGGTCTATACAATGAAATTTGCATTTCGTCAAAATCTAAAAAGAAAGATTCCTATTGAAATTGGGTATCCAAATAAGTCTACCCACTTAAATAAGTCTATCCATTGAAATTTTCATTTTGTCAAAGTATGAAAAGAAATATTCCTACTCTCCTTTCGTTATGAGTTGAGTTACACATAGATCCATTCAGGGATGATTTTAAGGATATAAATTTATATTAAAATGTAGAAACCTAAGCTAATATTACTAGTCCTTAATATGAAAATTGTAAAATGTTTGGCCATATTTTTGTAAAAATATTCAAATTTCTAAGGATTTTATATAGATTCTATAAAATTTTGGCAATTTTTAAGGTAAAACAATTTTATTCTATGGAATTTGGTCGAATCATTTTTAGAAAAAAATGGAAATTGGTGAATCTTGTTTTGGGAAAAACCATGGAAAATTAACCCATTTGTGAAATTTAGCACCTAAAATAATCTATGGATCCATCATGTCTCACACCAAATCTGAACGATTTCATGCACAAAAACTCTCTCTATATATTGGTTATGTTGTACACAAAAAACATTGTCCTGATTATTTTTATACTTAGGGTTTATATTTTAATATCATATGTTTTACCATACATAAATATGACATCATAAAAATAAATGGACTATAGAATGAATGCTTCTAACCATTAAACAAACATACATAATCTTGAAAAGGGGAAGGAACACTTCATTACTGAAACATTTCCATTATCGAACACGGGAATCTAAAAATGAGGACATGAAAATGGATGTCCTTCTCCACCTATCTAAGATATTGAGTCATAGTCCTTTGTGATCCAACCCATTGATTAAAGCTTGTATGAAATATCTTCACCCAACCTGTGAGATATCATCACTCTAGTGTAAGTAAAAGTCATTTTCTCCTACACTCCTCACAGTAGAAAACGTCCTTATTTTCTATCATCGACCTTGGTCTCTCACCAAAGTGACTTCCTCTCAAATTCTTTCACAAGTGTATCTCACACAAGTCCCTATTGTGTTGAATCCCTCAAAACAAGTCTCTTGTCCTCGACATATCGTCAAAATTGTTTTCCTCCTTCTCCATAGCCTTGCTTTTATAATCATGAGTTACAATCTATTTCTAATATGCAAAGTGATCTATGGTTGAGATTACTTCTCACAACCAATTAATATATATATTACATACTACATGCTATGCATGTTCCTTAAACAAATAAATTACCAATAGATACAATTTTCCTTTATTAATTCCTTTTAACTAAAGTAAACTAAAGACTAGAAGATTATTGTCAACTTGCACATTCTAGACACATGCCAGTGTGGAATTACATGTCTGATGATACCTATAAAATAAGAAAGGGAAGAGGGCTAGAGAGAGTTAAAGAGATTGATTTAGACATATACATCTATGAAAAATAAATTTTTTACTTGCTATTATAAATGTTGTACAAACTTTGGGATGAAGTTTAAAACAAGAGGTGGTGTATGTAACATCCCACTCTACTGAGCACACTATATTTGACTCATTTTTTGAGGGCACTTTCTTGCAAGTGATCTGAGTATGGTACATTGTGATTTCATTCAAACTACAGGTTATATATGATTATGTTGAGGTTTTATGGCTTATTGATTATATTGATGTATATATATATTTTGTATGCTTTCAACAACTTGTCCTCAGTGTGCACGACACATGACATGTTAAGGATGTTGATGGTATCGATGGATTACTTTGGACTCTGGATTGAGTTAGGGAGTGGATTGTATTTATTTAGTATTCCATTTCTCACACATATGTTGTATGATTTATTTTAGTATAAATTTATGTATATATAATTATTGACAATGTTCTTGTCAATGGATGTATGCTTGACAATGCTTTCTAATTCGAGTCACATAAGGAATAGAGGGGCCATGCACAAAAGCTATAAATTGAGGGAGATCTATGACAACATCCATGTCACAGCCTACTAGAACTCTCATCGTGGTTTAAATAGTAGGTTAACAATTACCTAGTTCAAGAGGTCCACGATGTCGTGAGGGTACACTGAGATAGTCACTCAACAAAGATTTCTAAGGAGCATGCAATAAAGTGGAGTCATTATTACTTAGAAGCCCTTATTCTCTCAAAAGGTCGATTGAATGGAGTGTTGATTCCAAGGGTCAGACAACTTCCAAAACAAGTCTACTGCAAGTGGGCACCCTTGGAGAATGGAGGCATGTCTTGAAGGGAATATTGCATAATTAAACTTAAGTAACTAAATCTAGATGGCCTAGAAAAACATTGAAATATTTAGACCTTGTTGGATTAAATAATTAATTAAACAATATATTTAGTTGAAAATCCCAACAAGAGTCTAAGACTAAGCCTAAGATTTGGCATAAGTCTAAGTTTAAATTGGGGACTAGTTAAAATATTAAATTTGGGATAAATCTGATTCTAGGAAAGGTGGGAAAGATATAAGGATTGAATAAAATGCACATGTATGCATAAATTAAAAAAAGTAAAAATTAAATACAAACAAATATTAACTTGATAGGTTGGTTGTACATATAATATAATCTAGAGTCAAACTACAGTAGTCTAACTAGAAGAAGACTCCTAATTAAAATTTAACTGAGATCTAGTTAGGGGACAGTCCTTAAATGAGAATATGGGGAACAAAGGGACACCTAGGAGTGAACATAGAAACACATTGAGGATTGTGAGGGATTTTGACTTTTAAATAAAAAAAAAATGGTGATTACTAGTGTAACTAGGGGATATTGTGACAAAAGTGTGAGTGATTAATCCAAATTAAAGTTAACTAAAAATTTAATTATCTGTGAATGAGGACATGTGTCAATGAAGAAAAGTCTATAAAAAAAATTCTGGAGAAGGGAAAAGGATCTGATTTATGAGCATTGTTATGCTACCAAATTTTATTGGACTATGCTTTACTTGTGAGAGTTGGGATACCAAGCTTCTAAAAAGAATGGAATCTCTTCCTTGTGAGGGAAAGTCCTGGAGCTATTATTGTTGGTTTCTTGTGGGTGAGACCTTTGCAGATCATGGGGCTAAGGGTGAAGAAGATCAACCGTAGCATTGGTTGGTAGGTACTGGTGAAGCTGATGTGATTAGCAAGAAAAGGAAAGGAAGGAGCACACGACTTTGGAGGCATCTTCATTAAGAAACAATTCATTGGTTCTGGTAATTTTGTATTCTGAATTTTATTCCTAAAATTAGATTAGTTGTATGTTAGACTAATAAGGACACTATAGAAACATTGGATATCCTGTAAGATAATTTTTACGATTGTAGTCAAACAATATTAGTTCAAATTTTATATTTTTAAAATTTCAATTTCTTCCAATCGGATAATAATTACAGTGTTTTTATTTTAAATTTACAATGTAATGTCGAATGTTTTCCACTCTCTATTTTGGGATGTCTTGATCCTCATTGTGGAATTTGAATTCATATTGAGTATGGTCTATGTTCAAATGTATACCTTATCGATGTTTCAAGTTGAATGACCAAGTCTTTAGTTGATATTATTTAGAAATTTAAAAGTGCATTTTTCTCTAGTAAACCAAGGTGTTAGTTCCAAAAAAATTATGAGTCTCTCTTCAATTTCATTTAAATCTGAATAAATTCATCTAATGGGATATCATTTGAACTTCATTCTAGGTCTGAACTGGGTCATTTTCATGTTAACACTTTTTTCAATTCAATTTTGTTGTCGTATGATCTCCATTGAATTTAGTTAAATCTTATTTTATATCATGTTTTTCCTCTGTCAAATTTGTTGATATATCTGAAGTAGGTAGTATGAATGTCTGTGCTAATTTATAGATTAATCAAAAATCCTCGGGACCAAGGGAAACCTGTTAATGTCTATCGAATTTGACTTTTAATATGTAGTGCATTATCCCTCTTTCCTTGACAAAGTTATACATGTGAGCACGAGCTAGAACCTAGGGCTAACCAAAAGTGGGTGCTACTTAGAGCTCTAGAACTCCAGTGCTATAAAGGATTTTAACTTCAACACTCCTTTCCACCTGAAGTGATTACCAAACGAATTCGGTCATAAAGTGAAGATGGTTGGCAGTTGTAGGTAAAACCTAAAATTTTACTTACCTTCATCGACGATTGTAGATTTAATCGAACAACTAGAGGAGATTCTCCTCACGCGATAACCTATGGTGGAGAACCACTCTAGAACTCTAGCCTTCAAGGATTTTATTTTCTTTCTTAACCTTAAACTCTTTCACCCAAATTGAAGAACCTCTAAAGGGCTTGAAGATATGATGACTTACACTACTTTTTAGATAAATGGTTTTCATCCACTCGATAGTTTGTAACTCTGGCATTTTCTCATTTTTTTTCAACAACGACTCCATTTTTCCGAAGCACTGAATTCCAATTAACTCGAAGATTAATGGTTCCCACACCTTACTCAGATATACAAGTAGAATAAGATCAAGGGATCCGGTCTTCAGAAGTTTTTGTAGATACAAATCACATTACATATGAATAAACGATGGTCGAACCCACATATCTTATGGTGCTTGATTAACCATCGAGAACAATCGGGATTAATTCTAGGCTGCGAAATTTTGGGACTTTTCTCACAAAAATAACTTTCACCCACCACCTCCCGAATGGATGAATTATGAATACTAGGAATCTACAGAAACATGTACCTAACATTGACTGTAAGGATTTAAACCAGACTTTGGAACTCTAGGAGTTCTGTAACCTTTAACTTCATGAATCTATTTCTTCCACAATACCGAATTACCGAACCTCCAAGGAGCAAAGCATCGTAGATCTAACAGCCTGTAATCGATTGCTAGATCTATCACGTCCCTTCACTCTAGGAATTCATAGCTTCATGGTTTTTCAAATCTTACACAGTTAGGACTCAAACTTGTTGAACCATCTAACTCTTACAGATCCAACAACTAGTATATGCTCGCTGATCTACAATGTAGATTTACTCCGCATATTTTGGATACAAGATTATTTATTTACAAACTACTCGGATATATCGAAGTGACGAAGCCTGAAAGTGTTATGGTTTTAAAGAGTGCGCTACTCATGTATGATTGGATGATTGCAGGGATTTTCATTCCTCACGATCAGATCTCGTCCACTAATTCTTTCAAAAATAATTTCACACTTTGGTTTTTCCACTTGAATCCTTCACACACTTTTTCTCCTGAACTCTGGACTCTACTTGTTTTCTTGTGCACTTGTGCACCTCTCATATTTGTGCACTTGTGCACCTCCTCATATTTGTTCTTATAAATTTTAAATCCTCCATCCACCTTGTGTGGCCTCTGTGCACACCGAGCTTTGTTGCTTCTGAACCTTGGGCCTTTAAAGGGATCGTCTAACTACTTTTGGAGTTTTCTATGGACTTGTTGCACTATGACACCTAGAAGATAAACTTTAGGTTCCTTACATAACTTAAACTCATTCTCATAATGAACTTTCACTCGATTTCATATTTTCCTCCTCGCAATGTCTTTTTTATTTAGAAGGTACATAGTAACCTTACAATTCCTCTAAGTGTTTGAGATATTTTTCCCTCTCTTATCTTATCTTTCAATAAATATGTTTATATATATGATAATTCATAGTATCTACCTACTTATATATCCATTAAAGTAAGATATGTTATTAAATGGTGTATGATAATTATATGACATATTTTCAAAGTAGTGGAATATTATCTAGATGATGTTTAATGAGTGTTATTGTAACTTTTAGGGAAGGAAAATTGGTCTAATAATTGAGGACTTAATGATTATAATTGTGTTATGACTTAGTAATTTACTGTTATGAAATTTTGAGTCTAGAATTCAGTTTAGGTATGAGAATTAGATACTTCCTTGTTTGTCAGAACAATCGTGAGTCTTGAGACCTTAAATGGTGAAAATCAATTGGATGAATCCTATACTTGAGTGTTGATTATGTGTCTTGGAGGTCCTAAACTTTAAGGTATATTGTATGAGTAGATATTTTTTATTGTCTTGTATAATGAATTTTTTGTTAGAAGAAATGATGTTGTGTGAAGAAATTGGTTTTGGTTGATCGTGAATAATCATGATGTTGTACTCTTGTTGCATGCGATGTTATGTGATATGGATGATCCTTAATACATTGAAATTGTATCTAAATCTAGTTGTGAAATGAGATGAGTGGAATAGAATTTGTATTGCCAAAGTATGATAGTAGCATGTTTCACGTGTTGAAATGATATTTTATTAATGTTTCAAAAAATATATATCTCATACAATTTCTCAATTACTTTAAGATGTAACAGAGGGGCTGCTACACAAATATTTCTTGTGCTCAAGCAATGCCATCATGATCTGATTCTCCATCGATTGACCCAGACTAAAACATGAAATGATGCCAGGGTCCCAAACCACCCTACAATATGAGAATCATCCCTCGCTTAAGGCATGGTATGGTAAGGTACTCACATAGGAACCCCCTTGATAAATTGTCAACAAGTAATGTAACTCAAAATAAATCAAACAACCCATCAAAGAACTACTCTACTAGGGAACCAATATTATGAAAGAAAAAATTGTCCCTTGTCTATGTGTCAGTTCTTGAACTATCTACTATTGAAATACCAAGGTCCCATGCTATCACCATAAAGGACTCATCATGTTTTCATTGCACCAATATGATCATAAATATCAGATCCTCCTCCGTAAACTGCATCCTCCACACTTGCATCCATAAGATGTAATGCCTCAAAGAATCATCCCCACTATTGAGGATCATATGCATCCAATGTATCTCAATGAGCTCAACTAAACCAACTCTAAAATAATACATCACAGAGAAATATATGTGGTCACAAAATCATAGGGTGTCCATGAAACTTAGTCTCCAAGTATAAAAGGGAAAATTATCGATACTCTAAGACCCTCTTGTAACATCCCGCTCTGGCGCACTGAGAACACTTATTATTTGAGGACACTTGCTCGCAAGTGATCTGGACCCTTTTTGATATTAGACCTTTTATATTTGATTATGATGTGATTGACAGATGACATGATGTGTTACTATTTGATGTAGACGGGTGCTATTGACTCAGTTTTATTGAGTGTGCAGG
>JZKD02S2074804.1:123677-133753 GCA_000966675.3 Picea glauca
AAAAAATAAAAATGAAAATATATATATGTATATATATATTATAAACAATTGTAAATAAATAAAAGTTACGCATGTAAAACTAAAAGGGAATTATTAATGAGCGCACTTACTCTTTGATTTATTAAAAAAAAGGAAAAATAAAATAAATATATATATAAAATAAAATAAAATAAACAAAATAAAATAAAAAGAAAAATACGAAAATCAAAAGGGAAAAGGGGGGAAAACCTAAGAGAAAGCGGAATTAGGGTTTGAGACTGGATAAAAGAAAGGGAGAGGGGGAAAGAAGGGGATTTTTTCTCAGATTGGTATTGTTATGCTGCCAGACTAGAGACTGGACTGGTTTCTTGTAGGAGTTGGGGATTCTCAGCAGACTTGAGTGGTAGCTCAGCCTTGGAGGCGAGATGAGAAGCTAGTTACTCTCTGATTGTGTGTGGCCCCTTTGCGGCTCGAGGGGCTGAGGGGGAAGAAGAGTACCCCTAGTGTTTGGCTGGGAGGTACCGGTGGGTTCTTTCCGGTCGGCAAGCAGGAGCAGGAGCGGCCGGAGCACAAGAATCACTTGCTGCAAGCGATAAGGGCACATGTATGTAAATCTCTGGGCGTTTCTGTCTTTCCACGTGTGTTTATAAACTGTAGTTTAATGGTTAATGAGCAAATTTGTAGTTTTTACCTTGCTTCCAGCATGTGTGATGTGATGAAAACTTGTCTGATGCGTTTCCTTTGTAAAGTCCGATTTCAGGGCTGTATGGAGTTATTATCTGATACTGTATGTGTTACGAGGAGATGATACCTTACGATTGTTTTGGGTATTTAGGTGGGTATCGTGTGTTCAGTAGATTGACTGTGAAATAATTAATATCAGTGATTTCTTAGGAATTGATCATTATTTTCAGTTGTATATGCCATTAGTATTCCCTGGGGGGCAGGAAATTCTCATAAACTATAAGATTCGGGTTTATTTAAAACTATCAACGGAATCATTAGAAATGGGTTATGGTTTAAACATGTTGGGAATTTGACTATTTACATGTTACAGTGGGCATTTAAAGTGGTTTCTCTACCTTTAAATATTGGGCATTTTCATTCATCGTGTGGCAATTTCAACAGGCCTTCTCTCTGACCGGGACATGGTTTATTTTCTGCCTGTATATTTCTTGTCTGCATCCTCAACACTTTGATCACTTCTGGCACTGTTCCTCCTTATCTGTAATTTCTCACACCTTTCGCAAGCCTCCATTCTGGTTAAAAACAATGGTTTAAAATACAGTACACCTAATTCCATCTTAGCACAATCTATTCTACTCTCGCCATCAGTCCTCAATCTGAAACCCTAAACTGAAGATAACAAATCATCTCCGTGTATGAAAGAAACAAGTTAGGTTTTACTATGCTAGAGTTCAATGGCTCTCGGAACTCTACATGGTAGGAATTTAATGATGACATAATTTTATAAGAACCCGGTCAAACGAGCATTAAATCAAACAATGAGAAAGCCTGTGGATGTTATTTATTTCTTGGATAAAATGAATATTTTTAAAACCTAGCATATTACTCACCCAGCATGTGAAACGATTCATTATTCACCCTAAGCCTTTATTCTTCACTCGCCCAGCATGTTGATGTTATTTTATTTCTTGGATAAAACGAATATTTTTAAAACCTAGCATATTACTCGCCCAACATGTAAAACGATGCATTATTCACCCTAATCCTTTATTCTTCACTCGCCCAACATGTTGATGTTATTTTAATCTTGGATAAAACGAATATTTTTTTTAAACCTAGCATATTACTCGCCCAACATGTTGATGTTATTTTAATCTTGGATAAAATGAATATTTTTAAACCTAGCATATTACTCGCCCAGCATGTTGATGTTATTTTAATCTCGGATAAAAAAAAATCTCTTTTAAAAACCTAGCATATTACTCCCCCAGCATGTTGATGTTACTTTACTCTAGGGTAAAACAATTATTTTCTTTAACCTAGCATAGTACTCGCCCAGCCTGTGGATGTTATTTACTTCTCGGATCAGACAAATATTTTTAAAAAAACCTAGCATGTAAGATAATGGAAGTTTCGATAACCAAGGAGAATGGGGTTCGACTCATGGAATTCGAAATCTAGAAGGCAGGAATAATTGCCCCAGAAGTGACTTGTCGTCCTTCGTTAATCTCCTTTTCCTGTCCATTTTGGTTGAATCCAATAACTGTTCTAAATGGATGTAATGGCGGATTCAACTAACTGAAATCGCGTGCCGGGTTAGCATCCAGAGGTATTTCAGATTTTGAATCGTGTGCGCCATCCGCTGGTGCCCCTTTCTCGAAATTCTGGGCGATGGTCGTTTTTATTTTCTCTTTTCCAGCCTACGTCTTACAGCCACGTCTTACCCTTACATCTATTACTTGCTCGCGTTCCTCCTCGGGGGTGTGCTCATTTTGAAATGGTCGTCGATCAATAGACAGCGAAGAGGAAAATTTTGATTTATTTATTCTTAAATTTGATTTCTTTATTTTAAAAGTTAATGGTTGATAATTTACATGTATAAAAATGATTATTATGATAATCAGCAATTGTGTAGTTTTTACTGTTTATTTCAATGATTAGATAATTGATATTACATATGAAGTTATTATTATGGTAGTGTACTGCATAAAGGCATTGAGGCTTTATAAGTCCATGCTTACAGCCTTCTCCGGAGTCATAGTTTAACGCTTAACACTTGATGCTACATAGATTAATTCCTTAAAAACCTTTAATACTTATAGTATAACGCCTTTGAATTTTATTGCTTAATTAGTGTTATTGCTTAAATGATTATGCCTTAAAAGATTTTAATGTATGGAAATATAATTATAGGTGTATATCTGGTAATGTGATGTGATACGTGTACAAGGGGTTGATATAAAATAATATTAAATGACTTTTCTTCATATTCCCTTTTTTTCCTCAAGTAATGTTATCGTTTTCCCTTGATTGTGGTGAGGTTATTGTAAGAAATAAGTTTACTGGTTAGAATAGCAGCGGGAATATTTGTTTTACTGCAATATTAATAATTGCTTAATTTGCAAGGTCAAAGATGATGGTTGATTCACAATATTAATATTGTTTCATTGCCATGATAGTACTTGTTAATTTGGAATAATAAGGTTGTTTTAAATTGCCAGGGAAATGATGATGTTTGATTCACATTATTAACATTTGTTTCATTGCCATGATAGTACTTGTTAATTTGCAATAATAACATTGTTTTAAATTGCCAGGGCAATGATGATGGTTGATTCGCAATATTAACATTTGTTTAATTGCCATGATATTACTTGTTAATTTGCCATAATAAGGGTTGTTTTAATTTGCAAGGTCAATGAAGATGGGTGGTTCGCAATGTTAATATAGTTTAATTGAACTGTTCAGGATGATGTCTAAGCTGCAAAGTTATTATTTGTTTAAATTGAAGGCTAATGATAAGGTCTATTGCAATGCCAATTTTTGTTAAATCTTTATGACTTGTATCCCGTTCTTCAAGTTGTTAAACCCTTAATGTTGATCGATTATTAATGCTAATTTAAGGGTACATATCGACTTATTGAGTTTTAAAATTCTCTCAATACTGACCTAAAGTTGTAATAGACACTTTGGTTTATGACCCGCCTTCAGGATGTAAAACTACAATTAACATAGACCGGTTCAGTGATAGGTATTGTCGTCGTATTAAATCGTAGATATTGGCCCTTAGCCAGGAATACTGGTCGGGTAGTTGACGAGGTTGTATTTAGTTTATGCTTCCTATGTGGAATGTTGTTCTTTAACCCTTATTGTACTTGGATGTGATCAATCCCTTGTTTCTTTGGTTGTGTCGGGAGTGACCTAGACACCTCCTGGTAAGCCTTAGTATTTATGTCTGTGTGCTTCCCTGCGTCAAGCATCCAGTGCCGTATCAAGAGTCTCGGGCCCTTTAAAGGCAGGGTTTCCACTCTTGCGACACAACTGAGGGGCTTACTAGTTTCTGCCTGAGCAGTCGGCCAGGAGCCTATCTGACCTTCTCTCTCTCCGGAGCAGAGGACTAAGATTGAACGCCCTACTTTTCTGTGCAGCAATAGTAAACTCCGCTACTATGGATTCTCCCATACATGAATGTACTGTACGTAACACCTTGTGTGGTTTTCAACTTATAGCTGCTTGTTGTGCGCCTTATGTCGTTGGTCGTTAATGCTTGGAGTTCTTGTTGTGCACCTTGAGTCCTCTTGTTGTGATCGTCGTGGTTGTGTCTTGTCAGTTGTTGGGTGGCGAGGTAGAGTCCAGTGTGTCAGTTTCCCCTCCCTCACATGCGAACCCACTTTTAAAACAAAAAAAATTTCACCTGTTATCAACATTGTTGTCGTAACGAGTTGGGTTGTTACACCTCTACTCATAGAACTAGTTTATGAATTGCTAATACAAGAAACCACCCAAATTATAATGATAAGAGAGACAATAATAAGATACATAAACTCCATCAACTCCTTAAAATAACACTCCTGTAAGAAACCACTCGTAAGCCTCCAAAAGTAAATGCTAGAAATTCAAAACCGATGTTCTCCTCTCTAATAGTATTTGAATTATAAAACAATGTAATCCTAGGGTCCTAGACTAATATGGAAAAGGTACCACCATGTTGATGTTGCACTACTCCCATCATCACTGTCATATCAACAAGCCCAATCTACATCCTCCTCTCTTGGAACTCCAAATTAAACTACCTGAAGGGACCGAAACCATCATCTTGAATCCTCCCTTGTGAAGGTGTTTCAGTGAAGTCTAAGACTGCAAATTCATTGTTAGACTCAAGTATGTCCTACAATATAGAGTAAGTATTGACCTATCCTCTACCAACATTCAAAAAATAAATCACAGTAATTGTTTCCATGGCTCTATCGATCATCATGATATGAATCAATCTATCACTCAAATGAATTCTGAGATCCCACCACCAAATTGGAAGTCCACCACTCCCAATACATGTTAACTATTTTTTTTCCATACTATTAAGCATTGAATTCAAAATTATTCAAGTTCTTAGTATTCGATCATCCGGTGGAAACGAAGTACTAGGAATCAACTATGTGTCTGCTAATATGTACGACACCTTCTAAACTATACCATGAAATATGATATCATGATCACCGTCAATGTACCCAAGTAATTTCTAGAGTATAAGCACCTCTATATAGAATATTCATGTCATATGTGGTGCCTCATAGTCATGCAAGTACCTAGAATGCCCTGTCAAAGGTGAATCACACATAGCCCTCATAATCCTCTCCCTAAGAGTGGACTCGGGGACTACATGTGTACGTCCTCCATAGTGGATAATTCCATCCACCACTCTATTAGCTAAAATCTCTCTAAACTGATCCAATACAAAATGGATCTCCTTGTGTGTTATGATGACATAGACCAAATAAAAGAAATATAAAATGGCTATAATCCTATTTTCCTCACTCATATGACTCGAGTGAACCCCCCATGTCCTGCCAAATATACCGTTGACATCATAAAATAGTACTAGATTCAACTACCACTTCCTACAGGATTAGAAAGTGTGAGGTGCGTTAGTCAACCACAATGGTATGACCAAGGAATCAAGGTAACATTTGAGAGAAATATTGTGGGTATCATGCTCTATGTCCCTTCTCTGGTGATATCCCAATCGAATATCGAACTCCGATGAACATTCCTCTCCGTGAATATTTTCCATACACTAATCAATCTTGGGTGAACCAACCTTAATAATATGTTTAAAATCCAGGATTGGGGACCTTCCCTGGGGAAATGTCCAAAAAACCCACTCTACACCACCATACATTGTTGAATATTGTTTTATACTACTTCACACCATCGTATCATCATGTATCACCATTTATCCTATATGTTCCATTGTATCAACTACTCCACTAATATCAACTGGACTTGGGTCAGAGAGTGATTTATTGACATATGTCCTATACTCAATTCCCAAATCAACTGGTGCATATACTTTCTTGTTTCTTGTTCCATAAGGAATTTTATCAACTATCTCCTCTTTAGCTAAGCCTTCAGCCAAAATAAATGGATCATGATCCATGAAATGAAAAATAAATGCACATGAAAAACCCTTTGTGTCAAACCTATCCTCATACACTTGAAACCCTAAATAATCCTCGTGTGGAATCATCATAAGGGGCTCCACCCTTATATCATGAGTGCCACTCATACCCTCATGTGTCACTTATTTCAATGATGAATAACATGCCAAACTAAGATGGTGAAAAAGATCCTTAATATCCCTAACTTTGTCTTTAGTGAACTTAAGAGAAAGGTCCCTATCCATGAACAATTGAAAATAATTAGATTTCATCTTCTCTAGTACCTCTTTAATTATGCACAATTGGGTACTTCCATCCACAATCCACCTTTGCCTCTCCTACATATGGTTTTTCCACATAAGGTCTTCAATATATTTATGAGAACCATCTGCCCTCATTAACACCTACACAATTTGTTCCTCTACGACCGATAGTCTTCTCTCCAAATCATTAAATGTTATTTCATCAACATGGTGTGGGATATCATACAAGGAGGCGATTAACTCAATAGATGATGTCGTGCAATGTGGACTACCTTCCTCGTGCAAGTTTTCTTATATGTCCTCATCCCCTAAATAAACATCTTGGTTCTCAACCTCTAAACATAGCTCCAAATCTTTGTCAAGTTCTGTTACAATCATGTTTGCGTCATCATGCGTGTCATAAATAGGATGAGGTACCGAAATCCTGTTTGAACTATCTCCATCATCTGAATCATACACATGGAGAGGTAATGAATCATTAACATTAGATGATTGTAACATCTTCTCATAGTCATCATAAGGAGGACAATATGCCGTATCCTCATCTTCTCCATTGAGCACACTAGTGCCATCGGCCTCATTGGTTAATTTTGATGATGTATCATAGTCTATTTTTTGTTCTTCCTCTATGAACACATCATTTTCATGGATAAATGCATGTTCCTCCACCTATTCTTCATGCTCGTCCTTTTTTATTTCTTTCCCTATGCCATTAAAATATCCTCATTCAAATACTTGGGCCAACTTCCATACGAAAGAGTGTAAAAAGTTTTAAAGGGAAAAGTTGCATGGATCTCTTCCCTTAATGTTAGATACTTTTGATATTGAGGCATGATCTTATTTTTCGCTAGCACCATCTTGGCTTGTTGAATAATTTGCCAAGTTTTATTCAATAATTTCAAATTTGTTTTTATTCTCTTGTCCATGGACTGCATTTCTGGTTTTTCACTTCTCTATAACCATTCATGCCTGATGCAATTAGGCTGGAAAGATCACCAACTATGATACCATTTTAATTTCGCCCAACTAGGATGGATGGAAATATTATCTTTGTTGTCCAAAATATTTTTTCTCTTTTGTGTAATTTTGTATAATTTTCTCTTTGTACCATTAAAACCAAAACCTCAAAATCAATCCTCAAGTTGAAAAGTACTACTATCGGTAGCACCGATTCTAAAATTGGGCTATTAAAATTACACATTTTTATAATGTGGTAAAAGAAATCATCATTGCTATAAACAAAATCATAAAAACAACCCTTAAATGTTTACTTTTTAGATGTTATCATCACACAAATCACAAGTTAATACACAATGCCATGAAAATATCACAATATGCTTTAAAAATTCAACGTCACTTTTTAATATTTTTTTTCTTTTAACAATAAAAAAGTAAATACAAGTTACATTGGATGAAACATAAATAGTTTCTTAAAAGTATTGTTATATTGACCATATTCAAAATATATGACCTAAGAAATTTTATTATACTATCCATAATAAAAAAACATATCATTCATAAAACATAACAAAAGATTCATAACTTCATATAAGATCACTTGTGAGTTCAATGCTCCTTTTTAGTAACCATACAAACAACATATGGATAAAAAATTCTCAAAATGTTCCATACACTTATTCAAATTGAATCATGGTTTCTAAAATACCATCAGAGTCTACATTTTCTTAAGATGAATGTTTTGATGAAGACGTAGATGATCCATAATCTTCTCTATTGTCGATGAATGCACCATCTGAGTCTACATGCATGCCCAACATTTCAGATGTCAAATGTCGTTTAGATATACAGATAGGTTCAAAAAACTCCCATATTACATTTATTTCTTGCGGTAGCAACCTTTTGATAATCTATGTTGTCTTGGAGCAAAGAGTTCCTCTCTTTGTCAAATTGAAGTCATAAACAAGTATGTCAACATTGTCTAATTTTAAGAGGTTAGTGCAATGACAAGTTGTATTTTGACCCTTTATTTTTCTCGTTCCATTGACATGTTTCTCAACCACCATACCTGGCTTGTACACACCATTGAATGGGTGTGTACTTGTTACATACCAATGAACTTCAATTGCAACAACATCAACATTTTCTTTCTCAATCTTTATAACCTTTCCTATCTAGAATGGATAACCATGTGGATCCTTAGTCGCTAAAACTGCAATCATGATATCCTCCTTAATATCTTTCATTGAACCCCTGTAAAGGACTTCCATGGCTTCATGTTGTGCACATGACCTTTGCGAACCAATATACATTTCTCTTTCCTCTTCTTGTGTAATCTCAACAACACCTTGAGATTCTTGAACTTCAACAATGTTTGTTTCTTCATATTCATTTGGCATATTTTGTGTCCAATTAAATGGAGTTCTCAACATTGTATCTTCATATGTTGAGCTTGAAATTATGTCACTTTGACTATTGAAAAAATACTGCCACCAAATAGAATTAGCAACATCAAAGTACTCATATGTATCCTTAATGGAATTTTTAATTTCTTCCACGCATTCTGAATAATCTACATCTCTATTACGCCTTCGTGCATTATGGATTTCAGCAACTGATTGTAAAAATAATAATTTTGATGCAAAAATTGGACGATCTAGAATGAACTTTAAAAATGATAAACCTGATGAAGGCCCCCATTCTGTAGTAGTTGAATATTGCTTTTCCCATATAAGTGTTTTCCCATCAATTTTTTTGAAACAAAATTGATGTTGGAAGCTAATTCCATTAAGTTGTTCAATACATTTTTCTTCACTATGTGATCCCTGAATAAATCTTCGCATGTCAACAGTTTCTTCTAATATATGAAAAACAGACTTTGGAATGTATGCTTTCTTAATACATTCAGTCAAAGATGGTAGAATTCCAACATTTTTCCTCTTCAATGTTACGAAAAAATGACTGACCATTTGATCAATATGATCATCAGTGTGACCAACAAGAAGGAAACCAACTTTCACCTTTTGAAAGATTCCCATTTTAGCAAGCATGCTTAAATATCCAAACATAATTTGATTTTTATTTTCAAGACTAGTGTTGTCCAACTGTAGATAGAGAACTTGAGGAATATTTCCAGACCAGTGAGTGAGCACATGATGAATTATGGTGATGGTCAGATTTGCATCATTGTGAATATTTGGATTTGTGAAGTAAACTCTTGGACACATTTTTCCATTGAGAACCATACAACCAACTAAGTGAAACTGAATGAAATTATCTTCGTGTAAATTTTTGGGTGTACGGATAGAATGTGGTAGAAGTGTTTTCTTCTGTCCATGCCATCAATTATCATACCAAAATATTTGTTTGGAGCATCATAACACTTCTTTTGATGTTTGTACAACTTTTGTCTTTCACTTGATTATTGATTCCGATGTTCTTGAAGTGCTTTGTTTATGGAATCTGCACATGACATAAAATGAAAATATTGATCGTATGTTTTTATAGTTGATAACTATTCATTTAAAAAAAAATAGTAAATACATACCTCTTTCGGCCCCTTCAGATTTATCTCTTCTTGATTTAAGAGTAGCACATATACTACAAATCCCCATCCTTTACTTCTTAGGAATACGAACATTGTTAAATTGTTTCTTCCATATTCTTGTAAAATATGCATATGTAATAAAAATTTCCTTTCCTTCAACATCTTCAGCATATCCTTTGTACAAGTTGTAGATTTCCCTCCTTG
>JZKD02S2074804.1:176132-199982 GCA_000966675.3 Picea glauca
TTTGTTACTTATGTAGAAATTACCCATAAAGAGAAAATAATACATTATTTTTATTCATCATTTAACATATAAACGTTTACAAAAGCAATCTGGAATATAAAGACATATAATGAATAACTTACCAAGGGATGACATTCAAGGTGTCCATACTCTATACAATGTTTTTAGTTGTTTTAATTAAAAGTCTCTTTATATTATAGCCCCTGCATGTTTTACAAGGGCAATAAAAATTTTCGATCACCCAAAGCCTCTAATGCAGATCTCACATCTCCTTGTCCTCATGGAGAAATGTTATGTGACATTTTTTTTTACCAAAATTTCAGTGATGACTATCTTCGAAAATAAACCTTAGTAGTTTAACTATTTGTAATGAAATTAAAAAAGTAAACAAAATTTATATTCTTACCAAAAAATATCCCCTATAACCTCTGCAAACCACCATCACTAGTATCCATCACTAGTATAGACTACGTCTCTAATGTTTTGATCCCTAACCCTTTAGTCTCTATCCCCTAACTACTCAAACCCTATCCCGCATATCTTTAACACCTTAACCTCATTCCTTTTAAGCCCTTAAACCCTTAACCCCTAGTCCCTAAATCATTCAACCCTAAACTCTTAACCATTAACCCCTTACCCACTAAACCCCTAAACTATTAACCCCTAACCTGACATAACCCCTTAATCCCTAACCATAAACCCCTAAACCCTACTCCCTAAAACCCTTTAACCTCTAAATCATCTAGGACCTAAACCCACCAAACCTACCTTAAACCCTAGCGTATTAACCCTAACCCCTTAACCACTCAGCCCTAATCTAGCCTTTTTAACCCTTAAACCACTAAATTATTAAGCCCTAACCCCTTACACCTTGTACCCCTAAAATTTAAACCCCTTAAACACTAAACCCTACCCTAGACCCTAATTAAAATCTACATCTTATGTTTACTTCCTCTCTCCTTAACTTATTCTCAATTTGTTATTTATGTAGAAACTACCCATAAAGACAAAATAATATATTATTTTTATTCATCATTTAACATATAAACGTTTACAAAAGAAATCTGCAATATAAAGATATATAATGAATAAATTACCAAGGGATGACCTTCAAGGTGTCCATACTCTCTACAATGTGTTTTAGTTGTTTTAATTAAAAGTCTCTTTCTATTATAGACCCTGCATGTTTTACAAGGGCAATAAAAATTTTGGATCACCCAAAACCTCCAATGCAGATCTCACGTCTCTTTTTCCTAGTGGAGGAATGTTATGTGACATTTTTCCTTACCAAACTTTCAGTGATGATTATCTTCAAAACTAAACCTCAATAGTTTAACTATTTGTAATGCAATTAAAAAAGTAAACAAAATTTATATTCTTACCAAAAGATATCCCCTATAACCTCTGCAAACCATCACTAGTATAGACTAAGTCTCTAATATATATCACTTTTTATGCTATCGACACATAGTTATTCACCTAGTCAATATATTTGGCGGAGTCTTTCTCTTTGTTCCTCTAATATCCGACGAAAGGAACTTTATCCTCCAATAGTCTGCAATAAAGTCCTTTTCCTCAGATAGTCAATGAACGTCATAGATTTAAAAAACAAAAACAAAAAATGCAAGTAAAATCCAATAGTACTACCGATTTTATCGTTACTTGAGTAAGAGGTGGATTTTTCCTCCCATATGTAGTAGTTCTTGTTGTTGCATTAAGCTCACACTTGCTCAAAAACATCGGTTTGTATATTCACTCTTGAAACAAGATGATCCAAAACCTCTTAGCTTATATGTATAGATTCTTAGTTGAGAGATTGATTGAGCTTCCAATAACTCAAATTGATCCAAGTTAGAACACTTCAATATGGAAATTAAGAAAAAAATGAAAAGTATACTCCAATATTTAAGTAGTCATACTAGTAGATTATTTATACAAGTTAGTAGAAAATGCCCTAGGCTCTTAGATAGTCTGGCACAAATTTAAAAGCTTGAAATATGATTTAGGCATGAAAGTTCACCATATATACAATTTATTGTGAAAGCATGTCCATTATAAGGACTTTAACGTTGTTGTATAACCATCCAAATAGTCCCCATTTTGTAGTCTTAGTTGTTGAAATGTAATAATTACTCCAAAATATCTTCTAGCTATAAATGTTGTTGACATATCTGAATTATAAACCTTGTTTTAGAGACATCATCCCCATAACTTTTGTAACAAGTTCTCTAGATAAATCAAATCTTTCCTCTTTGTATATATATACCTATTTTCTATATTAATGATGAATGCAAAAAAATTCACATATCTGAATTATAAACCTTGTTTTCGAGACATCATCCCCGTAACTTTTGTAACAAGTTCTCTAGATAAATCAAGATCTTTCCTCTTTGTATATATATACCTATTTTCTATATTAATGATGAATGCAAAAAAAATTCGAAGAGAAGAAGCTCATGAGTATAGCTTCTTTATTTTTGTGTTGTATTTTATTTTACAACTTTAACTTTGTAAAACTATGCTCTTTTTCCCTCAAATTGATATCATAGCTAGAAAGGGCATGAATCCACTTATAATTATGTGCTTGAGTGTTGAGAAGAGGAATATTGTTGAAGTGAATCGAAGTCGGTTGATATCATAGCTAGAAAGGGCATGAATCCACTTATAATTATGTGCTTGAGTGTTGAGAAGAGGAATATTGTTGAAGTGAATCGAAGTCGGTTGAGTGCATGAAGTACCCTTCGACCTCGAGAAGGATATGCGGGCGTACAGAAGAGGCCAAAAAACTAAAGCTTCCATCTATTGAAGAGAGAGGCCAAGAAGTTCCTCAATCAAGAGTGCAAAGTGAATCTTAGGATATTTTGGAGATGACATAAGTGAAAGGTGGAACAACATCCATCATCATCAAGCTAAGACACACAAGTTGTTAACCATTTAGGCCCACTTATGACCTTGTGACCTATTAAGAAGAAACACATGGTCTTAACCATTAGGCTCACTTATGATGTATATATAAATCTCAATCTCTTATATAATTTGGTTCTTTTTTCATCCCCTTCCTAACAAAAAAATTACATGATAAGTGCGGTTATCCTACAATCTTAAAAGTGCATTATTGGCTCTATTTATCAACACCTTCCAACAAGCTAGTTTTGATTGCTTCATTCTCCTCAAGACCAGCAATCATACCTATACACTTGATTGTGAAAATATGTCAAATATAAAACATGTCAATTATAGTCACTTTAACGTTGTTGTATAACCATCCAAACAATCCCCATTTTGTCGACTTAGCACTCGTCTTACTAGAGATATAGGCAATCTAAATGTCACTGGAATATGCACGCATGAAGACCAAGATAGATGAAGCCGTAAGAAATGACCACTTCACCAACATGCAGCAGCAAGAGTAGTGCAGGGGTTGGTAGCTCCAAAGACGAGGCAAATACCGTAATATGGGCCAATTGAAATTTAGTATTTTAAATTATTTTAAAACACTGATAAACATGGAAAACAAATTCTTTGAGATAAAGGATGATGAAGTCCAACAAGTCTATTCACTGAAAGTTGATATCGAAATATCGAAATAGGTCTATACGCTGAAATTTGCATTTCGTCATAATCTGAAAAGAAAGATTCCTACTGAAATTTGGTATCCAAATAAGTCTACCCACTTTAAGTCTATCCACTATAATTTGCATTTCGTGAAAGTTTGAAATGAATGATTCCTACTATCCTTGAGTTACACAAAGATCCATCGTGTCTCACACCAAATTTGAACACACTACATATACTGGTTATGCTGCGCACAAAAACCATTGTCCCGATTCTTTTGATACTTAGGGTTTCTCTTTTGATACTTATGGTTTTATCTCTTGATACTTAGGGTTTATCTTTTAAGATGAAGATGATCACAGTATGGAAAGCTCTAGTGTTAGCATTGGCATTTTAAGCGGCAGCAATGGGGGGTTGCAGCAGGTGCCATCTCCTGCGCTACGGCTATCTTTGATCCTCTCCCCTGCCTTTGCTTTGGCACGGGGGACGTTGTTAACCCCACTGTGGCATGCTGCAACGGCGTTAAGAGTCTGAACGTTGCGGCTACCTCTACTCCCCTCAGACAAGCGGTGTGTAGATACATCGAATCTGTCGCTGGTTCCTCCACTTACGCCTCCAGCAACGTTGTCAACCTACTCTCTCTCTGTGGCATCAACGTGGGCATTCTGATCACTACTTCCATTAGCTGTGACTCGTACTCATTATTCTCGTTCCCTTCATCATGGTTGCTTCTTGTTTTATTAAAATTAATGATCGTTGCTTATAATCAGTGTTATACTTTTTAGTTGATCATCATCGTTGCTTATAATCAGTTAGTGTTATAATTTTTAGTTGATTATAATGTGAGAGGTCTAATTTATTTTTTTATCTTAATATAGGAAAATGTGAGGAAAGAGATTATCTCTCAATATATCTGGATCACGACCTGCAATAATGACATAAAAAATTGCAACGGGTACCTCCATGAATGTTAGGCCACAAAATTATAGCTTAACACCTGAGCTATCAAGGGCAATGAAGAATGTTAGAGAGTGGAAATCTGTGGAAGTTGAAAACAAACAAGAATATTCTTGGTTTCTTAAAGACAAGCAAGGAAACAATGGAGATCATATATATTTGTATTGTGYYGAATCACAACATGTGCATGGAAATTGTTAGGCACTTGGCTTGTTACGAGATATATGTTTGGTGCGAGCCACATATATTATTTATGCACTTGTCAAACAAGGGAGAACTTATATCAAGTTTAGATATTCTTTCAAATTGAGCAATTATAACAAGAATGAATGTTTTTTCAGAATTATGTGCATCCATCGTTGATGACATTGAGAAAGGCAATGTCATTTTTTTATTTATATTTTTGTGTCTTTTATTATTTTTAGTATCATGCTATTGTTTAAATTTTATTTAACATTAAAATGTTATATTTTATTTTTATAGAATTTTGTTGAACGACTTTCAATAATGTTAGTGGGGATTTACTCTACAGAGAATGATATCATGGATGTCATCAACACTTTTCATATTGAAAATACACAAGAAGGAAAGAAAAAGAAACAAAAAACAATGGAGGTTTAACCTGGATGAGTAGACACAGAAGAACATGAAAGAAGAAAGAAAAATTATCATTCTAGAAATCCTAAAAGGGTTACATTTGAAAATAAGGAAACTTCAAATGAAGGTTTTGTTGAGATTGATTCCAATGTGGTAACTATCACTCCTTCTCGCAAAAAGATCAAACAAGATAAACACAAAAGATCGATGGTTGATGATGAATCTATTCCTATTGTTTATGAAAAAATCGTTGATTTAGATGAAACACATTTAAATCATAAGAGGAAGAAAGTAAATGTTGATAATGTTCTAGAATCCATCGTTAGCTCGAAGTATTATAGTGAAAGTTCTAAAGGTAGCAGAGAAATAATAACACCAGCTCCTGATCTAGAAGATGGTATTATGAAAACAACACAAAATGTCATTTCAAATAGAATGAGGACGACAAACTTAGTTGATGATGGCCACACATTTCAGTTGAATGTCAAACAACTTGATAAACACACAGAAGGGCAGGAAAAATATCAAATTAGAAAACCACATCA
Source organism: Picea glauca (assembly GCA_000966675.3). Classification (NCBI taxonomy): domain Eukaryota; kingdom Viridiplantae; phylum Streptophyta; class Pinopsida; order Pinales; family Pinaceae; genus Picea; species Picea glauca. The sequence continues at coordinate 181,787 of JZKD02S2074804.1, forward strand.
CTTGCATATTCACAATTTGAAAGCATTGATTAAATAAAATCCATATGCACATGTGGTTGACTACCTAGCTCTTTTTGACCCAATGGAAATACCTACGAGGGAATAATTTGGTAGATATAAATGCTTTAACTACAAATATTATGTGATTAGAGAAAATCATTTTGCAGAGGCTAGAAGAGAATTGATGCAAGGATATCCCAATAATCCTCTTTTTGACATAGTCAAATCCATAATTTATGCAAGTTTAATAGATTCAAAAGCAAAGTTACTCGCATGGGATCATAACGCAGATAATGAGTACAGAATGTCTATGAACTTCATTCAAATGGTGAGATTTATCGACAATGAATTTTCTGAAATATGCCACGGGGAGAGATCAAATGTTGATGTTAAGTTTCAGAAACAATGTTTCATGGAAATAGGATTATCGCTTGATGATGAAAATACAAAAGAAAAATATCGCAAAGGAAGTGATATATTTAGATCTGTGGATAATTATTTTCAATTGGGATTTAGAACTGGACAGGTATGGGATTTGATAGATGAGATCTTCGCCCTATGGGAAAATGTTGGTATAAAGAATCAGAGAGTTAAGAAGGCTAAACCATTGATATGTGGCACAAGTAAGACAAGTCCTTACATAGAACATATTTCTGATGATATGACTATAACAACTTGGAGATCAATATAATGAGTGACGGATGATAAACTTATCATAAGTATATTATCACGTGTTAGGTCGGGAGAATTGTCAATGGAAGAAATGTGTGATGAATTTAAAAAGTAAGTCTATTGAGTTATTTTTATTTATGTATGGACAAGATAATTAATTTTTTCTCTTTAATGTTAGTTTAACATTATTTTTGTTTTATTTAGTCACAAGGTGTATATGAAAATACAAGAGGAAATGGTCAATATGTTGAATGAAGAAATTTGGGATGATGTTAAACTCGACTATCCAGATTCAAGCTCTTCAACATTATTGAAATAATGTTGTGTTGCACTAAAAAATGTATGTTGATTTATTACATTCATATTATTCATTTGTAAGTTAATTTATTTATATTTTAATAGTTATATATATAACTATATGTTTGTTTGTTTCATTAAAGATGCCAAAGAAGAATGCAGATGGAGTACCCGAAACTTTCAAAAGTTTTATTCAAAAAGCTAAGTTTGAAAGAGAAAGAAGGACACGTGTTCAAAATGTTCAAATTAATAACACCCTTGATCACTACATATGGAATGGGCTCAACACTATTCAATATAAAGTGATATTAGATGATTGTGAAAAACTTGCAAGTATTGTTCCTAAAAATGAATACTCCCTAGTTATTGCAGATATCTCTCATGGTTATAATATCTCAAACATTGAATATGATACTGAGCCTTATACTTACCAAGCTTTGAGTAAAGTGGTTATAGGATTTATATAAGTTACAACATCACCATTTTGGATATTTCTAGTATTTCATTCAGATACACAACAAGGATTAGTACAATCAAGTTTCAAGGGGAAAGAAAAGACAAGGAGACAACTTATTTGGTAAGATATTGAAAGTGTATGTTTAGCAATTAATATTATAAAAAAAAATTATTAATTCACAAGTTAATTGAAATTTCACTAATTTATGTTACAGGCACAAGCCAAATATCCAGAGCTCCAAAAAAGAATCATTTAAACATGATTTTGAGAGTATACATCTTGCAACCTCGACAAAACACGATTCTTATAATTCTATTCTTGTATGACTCCTAGTAATATATTGGTATACAATGTTGTGGTTACAAAGCTAACATATGAAGAAAAAGATTTTAAAGGTGAGAGGACTAACATTTATCAAAACCCACAAACTTTAACTAATTATCTTATAGATAGATTTTCAAATGAAGGAGATTGGGTTTTGGATTTGTTCTTAGGTTCAGGTAAGAATTCTGATCTAATATTTATGAAATCATACTTCAATCTTAGATTATTTTTAATTTATTTTTTTACAATATCTAACTTCATTATTTATTTTGTATTTGGTCATTAGGTAGAACATTAGCATGTTGCCTATAGAAAGGAAAGAATTGCATAGCCATTGAAAGTTACCTAATACAGTGCAGTTTTATTCAACAAAGAATTAATGCTATTCCATCTCTTGTAGATGAAAGGCAAGAAGTTGGCTTGACTAAAGGAGATTTTAGTGAATCAAGGATGACAAAATTGTCAAAGGAGCCTAAAGTACCATTAGGAGGAATGATTGGAAATGATCACTTTGGATAACTTGCAGATATCAAAGAACCAATGGAAGAACAAAATGACACAATGGAAGCACAAAATGACGTCAAAGAAGATGATGATGTGTTTGTTGAGCATGATGAATTTGGGATATATGATATTGTTGATTAGTTAAAAGGTGGATTTAAAGACGATGCTTAATTTTGCAAATTTTTTATGAGTTATAACTATAATGATTTGACTTTCATATTTGAAAACAAGAATAAAGATGTATCTCTTTTTGTTTTGTGATGAATATTTTTATTGTTTCTTTTTTGTTTTATTTGTATGTGAATCAGTGTACATTGAATTTTTTTGTTAAATGTTGTCATTTTTTTCTTCAAATGTATAAAAATATGAAAGAAAATGATAATTTTTTATAAAATTTAGACTTTTTTTTGTTCAATTATGTCCACAAAAATGTATTTGACATGTTATTTTAAGAAATATGTACCAAAATGTATAGGTTTTTCATGATATATGGTTATAAAATGTGTATTTCTTTTATAAATATTCAAAAGTAGTGTTATTTAACTACACTTTTTTTCGATTTATTAAAGTAAAGGTAAACAATGTGTTAAAAATGATGTTTTTCAATATATTTAAAAAGTATGGAACAATAAATTAATCAAGGAAACAAAATTCTATGAAAAATCGTAACTTCAAAAAAGTAAATGGTAGAAAACATTTTTAAGACTGAAAGAAGCATGAGAAGAAGATTAAAAAAGAGTTGAATAAAAACAATAGATATATATTTAGAAAAAAATGAAAATAGATGAAAAATGAGCATTTAAAAAAAATAATGTGGAAAAATTGTGGATCGAAAAATTTAAAATATCAAAAATTAGCTAAAAACACAGAGCGGGTGCTACCGGTAGCACCATTTTAAAAAACAAGGTAAAAAATTGGACCCCCAAAAAAATGAGAACTCTCGAGAGTTCTCACTAAGTTGGTAACTATGTTTTGACAGTGGTAACAAAAATTCACCTAAAAATCTACAACATAAACAATCAATATTGGTTAATGTAGAGAATGTTAATCATACATATTGGATTCAAATTTTATCAATGATCGACTAGCAACAAAAATAGAGGGAAAAAAAAGAGCTTTATCATCAAGTACTAAATGTGACAAAATATATTACATACCTTAGGAGTTGCGTGACACAAGTTTTTGACAAACCATTCATAACCTTTAATTTAACCGACAACAATATAGTATGGATAAGACTTATTTTGGATCCTTAATGAACAGGTTGTCTTGCTTTATCAAGTACATGTATATCAAAAACACCATCAAGTGGGTCCTCATCATCATCTATTCCAACATTATTAAATGTCTCCTCGATCAAGATATTTCTCCCATCTTCTTCAATTGTGTTATTAACATCATCTTCTTCTTCCACATGATCATTAGATTGATCTTCAATATTTTCTCCATGTTCCTGAACAAGTGCTTGTACAACCAATTCCTCCTCCATGGGCAGTGCCCTAAGGTGTCGTTTCTTTATAATTACAAACAATGAAATAATATTAGTGTATATAAAAAATATTAAAACGATACAAACATTTACAAATATAATATAGCAAAATAGATACAATAAACACAAAGAAAAATACACCTTAGGTAAGAGAGAGAAAAAAAGAAAACAAATCAATGATCAATCTTGTGCAATTTATCAAGATGTTTATGCATATGTTGAAAAATTATAGGAAAATTGTTACCTTTTTTGACATATAGAAAGAGAGATACTTTGTGAGATATATAGTCACAACTAGCAAAAACAACATATTCTTTATTGATTTCACTTTGTAACATCCCGCTATGGCCCACCGAGGAAACTTATTCTTTGAGGACACTTGCTCGCAAGTGATCCATACTTTTATGATGTTAAAACATTTACCCTTGATTATGATGCGTTATGATAGATGATATGATGTTTTACTGCTTGACGTAGACAGGTGCTTTTGACTCAGTTGTATTGAGTGTGCAGGGTTTTTGGACCTTGAGGATGCAGAGGCATCGATGGAACCTCCTTGGACTCCGGATTGAGTCAGGGAGTGTGCTATTGGGTTGATTTATTTACTGCGATATTTCATTGATTTGATGATATGATGTTGACATGTTCTAACATGATTTTTGGATGATGAAGGCTGATGATAGCTTTCCAACCGGACTCACATATGGAGTAAAGGGGCCTCACATGATTTCAAGAAAGGTTGAGGGAGAGGTAGGGACAACAACCCTCCCACAGCTTACTAGCACTCTCGTCGTGGCTCGAACTGTAGGTTAACAATTTCCTAGTTCGAGAGGATCCATGATGCCGTGAGGGCAGACTGCGATAGTCCCTCACGATGATTCTAAGGGGTACGTAATAAGGCAGGGGCCTTATTCCTTAGATCCCTTAGTCTCCCACAAGTTCACCTGGTGGAGTGTTGACTCCAGGGGTTATAGATGTCTACCAATCAGTCAAGTCGTCGAGTGGCACCCTTGGAGCACGTGGTGCATCTTGAAGGGCATGTTGCGCAAAAGAAACACAAGTTGGGAAGTGGCACCCTTGGAGCACGTGGTGCATCCTGAAGGGAACGTCGCACGAAAAAAACACAAGTTGGCGAGTGGAACCCTTGGAGCACGTGGTGCATCCTGAAGGGCACATCACGCAAATGAAACGAATGAGGCAAGTGGCACCCTTGGAGCACATTGTGCATCCTGAAGGGCACGTCGCATTGATGAGGTTGAAGAAACAAACCTAGATGGCGCTAAGACTTTAACACCTTAAGAAATCCTTAAACAACTTCCCTAACCAAGTGTCGCCCAGTTCAGAATCTAAGTCCTAAGTCTAAAAATTTTCTAGGGTAAAAATTTAGTCTAACCTTAAGAGAAAGACCCTAGAATAAAAATAACACTTTAAACAAAAAACCCACTTAAGTAATAGTTTGGTCTTCATGAAATTCTTGGGGTAAATGACGAGAATAAGAATTTAATTAAAACCAATGGTGTTAAAATTTTGCAAAGAAGAAATTAATTCCTAACTTGTGAAAGAACAAAAGATATTAAATAAATAATAAATGAAAATATTAATTAGCGCATTTACCTTTTTGGTTTTTTAAAAAAAGAAGGGAATAATAAAAATAGGGAAACTAAGTAATAAAGGAAACATAGTAAAGGAAAGAAGGGTACATAGGGTAAAAAACAAAGTCAACATAGTAAGGAATCTGCAATTAAGAACTTCCTAAAATGAACTAAATTTAGCAACATGATTTTAGGAAATTTACTAAAAGCATGTAAGGGGATCTAGGAACACCTAGGAGTAAATTTAGGAGCGATTCTAGGTGGGTGAGGGAAATGAGGAATTTAATAAATTAAAGAAAATAATTACTTGAGGAAAGAGGGGGATGGACGACACTTGTGCGATGGATAATATTCATAATATTTTATTGAAACTTAATCAAAAATGTGATTTAGGAAAGTTGGTGGGTCTCAAAAAATCTATAAAAGAAAAGGAAGATGAGGAAGGAAGGGGATTAGTTGTTAGCATAACGTTACGCTGCTGGATTAGTGACTTGATTGATTGCTTGTGAGGAGTTGGGATTTTCTCATCTTGGTAGGAGTGGTAGCTCAGCCTTGCGAGGCGAGTTGGGAAGCTAAATCTATCATCTGGATAGGGTGTGGCCCCTTTGCGGTTCAGGGGGCTAAGGGGGAAGTAGAGTACCCCTAGAGATTGGTTGGGAGGTACCAGTGTAGTCTCTACGGTTGGAAAGCGAGAGCGGCACGGAGCAAGAGCAACATGGAGCGTGCGTTCATCAATCAAGGCAGGAATTAAGGCAATGGTATGGGTTGTTTAATTAATTTGGTTGACTAGGATGCATTGTGATCTACGCTGGTTTCAGATTATTGGTTTTATATGTAATGCATGCTAATTCTATGAAAATATAATAAAAATATGATCCTCAAATGTATTATCCTTGTGGCTTGAAGCGTAATAGATTGGTTCTCCTATAGATCTTCGTGTGTTGGTTAATTTTTCTCTTCTCCTTGGAAAATGTGATCTTGCGCCTTGGATAATTTTTGTTGCACTGCAAAATGTGTTTCCCTGCATTTTTTATGTGGTTTTTTTTCTCGGTCGAAGAGTATGTGAAGGCCTACATTTGGTTTTTAACTTTTTATTTTATGTTACCCTTAGATTGATGCGCCCGAACCCTTTGCAGCCCCCAACCATGAACTACTTGGTGTTTCTTGCCGATTGGCCCTCCTTTAATCAACTACACTTTTCCTCTTCACCCAACAATCGAATGGTGTCTCCGCAATTTGCATATATCTCTGCGTTTTTATTTTTGTGGGCGAATTCGTTCTCTGAGGGCGTTCAATTTCACCGAGGGAGTTTTAACCATTCAGCGATGGCGTTCTACATTGTCGGGGCGTTTTTACTTTATGTTGGTGTATTTACCTTATGTGGGCATTGTATTTCTGCAGGCGTTGTTTTGATATGGGAATTATATGTGACTGTGGGCATTTTCCTCATTTATTGTGGGCATTTCTTTTGTGGGAATTTCGTTTTATTAGTTGTTGTAATTTCGTTTTATAACTTGCTGTCATTCGTTTTTGTAAAATTATTGTCATTTCATTGTAAATTTCTGGCAATTCGTTGGGACATTTCGTTCTTCTATAATAGTGTGCGTTTTTATATCAGTGGGCGTGTTTAAGTGTTAGCATGTGCGTTTTTATTTCAGAGTGGGCAACCATCCATTACAGTGAGTGTTTTATAACAGTGGGCGTTTTTATTTCAGTGTGCATGTTTATGGGTTATCATGTGCGTTTTAATACAGAGTCGGAAACTATCTATTACAGGGTGCTTTTTATTACAGTGTACGTTACCTCCATGATCCACTCCCAATCCTTGAATGGTGTCCGATGGCCCTCAGATTTAAACATTTTCCCTTAAAAAAAAAAAGAATCCTTTATGGTTATGAAAATAGATGACCAGGCTGTGAGATTATCCATCTGGTGAGTCACTTTACATGTGGCCTATTAGCTCAGTCAGTTAGAGCGTCGTGCTAATGCTACCAAGGATTCGGTCGTAAGTAAATCTGCCAGATTTGATTGATTCTGTCAGTATTAATGTAATCCTGTCAGTGTAGATTTAATTTCGTCATTTTAGCTCAACCTCATTTAATCTAGGCGTTGTCTAAATTGTTATTCAGCTCTACATGCAAACTTTAAATTCAGAATGATCATTATGTGAGGTGAAGACTGTGTATTCATTACAGCATGGTTAAATTAAATTAAATTAGCATGGTTAAATTAGCATGGTCATATTCATTACAACATTGTTAAATTAGTTTAAATTAGTTGTGGTGATGGTTAATGTATTGTAGTCTGTCGGTTTTTTATTTATAATTGCCTTGAGAAAAATGAGTAGAATAGATTATTCTAATCATGATTTACAAGATTTTCATTCTAATCATAATTTCCATGTATTACCATGTATTCTAATCATTTACATTGCCAAGATTTACATTCTAATCATGTTGCCATGTATTCTAATTGCCAGGTATTCTAATCATAATTGCCATGTATTTACAAAATTATTATGATTATTCTAATCGTATTTGCATTGTATTGTAGTCGTATTGTAGTCTGTTTTTGTTTTATTAGAATAGATTTACAAGCACTCATCATGATTAGAATAGATTATATCAATTCAAAGGTGGCAGCATACTCTCGTGTTTCTTGTTTATCGTCATATATGATTCTCTTGCTAAATCATATTTGCGTAGTGGATTGATTAGGCATAGCAGATTATTTGGGCACAGTGATAGGTGTGACAAACATGTGCCTCGTCACTTCATCTAGAAATGTTATCTATAGTAGAACCAATGAATGTTTAATTCGACACCTAGAAGTAAAGCAGATTCCTACCCATGCTTCCGGAGTTAAATAAAATTTGTTTCCTTTTCACTCCCCCTTATGCCGTGTCTTGATGAATTTCGACATCAGGTCCCCTTGCACGGTGGAATTCATATAAGGTGTGTTGATTTTTAGAACTTCATCGCGCACCGATCGTCCTAGATGGGGGTTGATTGGTTAGTTAGTTTGCTCTGGTGTGAGTCGGGTGGGATGTAGACACCTCCATGTAGCCTAGTATATAAGACTGTGTGTGTGATTATTTTTGTGTAAATAATCTTGTGCCGTATCAAGAGTCTCGGGCCCTTTAAAGGCAGGGTTTCCACTCTTGCGACACACCTGACGAAGATTACTAGTTTCTACCTGAGAATTCGGCCAGGAGCCTATCTGACCTTCTCTCTCTCCGGAGCAGAGAACTAAGATTAAACGCCCTGCTTTCTTGTGCAGAAATAGTAAAATCTACTACTATGGATTCCTCCTTTTGTGTGCGTACCGTGCATAACCCCGTATGTCGTTTAATTTTGCAGTTACTTGTTGTGCACCTTATGTATATGGTCATTTATTGCTTGTGGTTACTGTTGTACGTCGTATGTCGTCTGGTTGTGTTTGTCTTGCTTGCGTCGGTTCGTAGTCAGGTTACTAGTTTCTGTCTGAGCAGTCGGCCAAGAGCCTATCTAACCTTTTCTCTCTCCGGAGCAGAGAAATAAGATTAAACGCCCTGCTTTTCTGTGCAGAAATAGTAAAATCTACTATTATGGATTCCTCCTTATGGCTATGATCATTAATGCTTGCAGTTACTTGTTGTGCGCCTTGTGTCTTCTTGATGTGATCATCGTGGTTGCATCTAGTTATTCATTGGGTGGCGACGTAGAGTCAAGTATGTCTGACCCCTTTCTACGCGCGCGCACACACTAAAAAAAAAAAAAAAAAAAAAATTGCACTTGTTATCAAAGTTGTTGTCGTAACAAGGAGGTCGTTACACACTTGAAGAGCACAAGTTTTAAGTGGAAGGAAATTTTCCCTAGCCCAACTTGGATACCATGATTTAATTTATAAGGGACTCAAAGTTGAGGGATTAGGGGTTAACACATTAGTGTTCCAAGGGTTAGGGGTTATTTTTTAAAGGGTTACTGTTTAATTTGGGGTAATTAAGGGTCAAGGATAGTGGTAATTAATGGTTTAGGGGTTTATAAGGGGTCAAGTGACAAGGTATTACGGGTTAACAAATTATTGGTTGTCCAAGGGTGAGTGGTACTTAGGAGTAGGTAGTTTATATGGAACAAGTAGCTTAGCCAGTGAGAGAGAGAAGCAAAGTCAACAAATCAATGATGAAGCTATTGTCATTTATCAATATGTTTATGAATATGTTGAAAAAATATAGAAAAAATGTTAATTTTCTTCACATGTAGAAAGAGAGACACTTTGTGAGATATATAGTCACAACCAACAAAAACAACATATTCTTATTTCACCTTCATCATGATGTCATATCCTTTCTTGATTTCATTTCGAGACCATAAGTGTTAAGTGGATGGAAACTTCCTCAAAACCAAATTGGAGACAATGGTTTAATTTATAAGGGGTTAAGAGATGAGGGATTAGGGGTTAACACAATAGTGATGTAGGGGTTATGGGTTAAGGGGTAATTAGGGGTAAAGGATAGGGTACTTAAGATTTAGGTGTTTATAAGGAGTCAAGAGATAAGGGATTAGGGGTTAACATGTTATCGGTCATACAAGGGTTAGGGGTACTTAGGAGTTGGTATTGTATATGGAGCAATCAACTTAGATGAGAGAAAGAAACAAAGACAACAAATCAATGATGAAGCTTGTGAAATTTATCAAGATGTTTATGGATGTGTTGAAAAAATATAGGAAAAATGTTACTTTTGTTGTCATGTAAAAAGACAAAAATTTTGTGGGATACATAGTCACAACCAACAAAAATAACCTATTCTTATTTCTCCTTCACCATTATGTCATATTCTTCCTTGATTTCACTTGGTGACCAGAACTTTTAAGTCCATGGAAACTTTCCCACAACTTGGATACCACGGTTTATAAGGGGTTGAGAGATTATATATCAATTTGATCCCTAACCCTTTAATCCCTATCCCCTAACCACTCAAACCCTATTCCCCTTATCCTTAACACCTTAACCTCATTCATTTTAAGCCCTTAAACCCTTAACCTCTAGTCCCTAAATCCTTCAACCCTAAACTCTTAACCATTAACCCCTGACCCGCTAAACCCCTAAACTATTAACCCCTATCCTCACATAACCCCTTAATCCCTAACCCTAAAACGCTAACCTCTACTCCCTAAAACCCATTAACCTTTAAATCCCCTAGGACCTAAACCCACCAAACCTACCTTAATCCCTAACCTATTAACCCCTAACCCCTTAACCACTCAGCTCTAATCTAGCCTTCTTAACCCTTAAACAACTAAATTCATAATCCCTAACCCCTTACATCGTGTACCCCTAAACCTTAAATCCATTAAACACTAAACCCTACCCTAGTCCCTAATTAAAATCTACATATTATGTCTACTACTTCTCTTCTTAACTTATTCTCAATTTGTTGTGTATGTATAAATTATCCATAAAGAAAAAGAATACATCATTTTTCTTCAACATATAACATATAAACGTTTACAAAAACAATGTGCAATATAAAGACATATAATGTATAACTTAAGAACGGACGACCTTCAAGGTGTCCATACTCTCCACAATGTGTTTTAGTTTTTTTTATTAAAAGCCTCTTTCTATTATAGCCCCTGCATGTTTTACAAGGGAGATCAAAATTGTAGATCACTCAAAGCCTCCAATGTAGATATCACGTCTCCTTGTCCTCGTGGAGGAATGTTATGTGACATTTTTCCTTACCAAACTTTTAGTGATGATTATCTTCAAAAATAAACCTGAGTAGTTTAACTAATTATAAACCAATTAAAAAAGTAAACAAAATTTGTATTCTTACCTAAAAATATCCCCTTATAACCTCTACAAACTATCACTAGTATAGACTACATCTCTAATATTTTAAACATTTTTAAATATATATCATTTTTTTACGGCACATACTTATTCACCTAGTGAAGATATTTGGTAGAGTCTTTGTTATAGTAGATGAACGTCATAGATTTAAAAAACAAAAACAAAAAATGCAAGTAAAATCCTCTACCGATTTTATCGATCTCGAGTAAGACACATGATTTTTACTCCCATATGCAGTAGTTCTTGTTGTTCCATTCAACTCACACATGCTCTAAAACATCGGTTTGTATATTCACTCTTGAAACAAGATCATCCAAAATATCTTCGCTTATATGTACAAATTCTTATTTGGTGAGAGAATGATTGAGCTTCTAATAACTCAAATTGGTCCAAGTTATCAGATTTCTTAGAACACTTCAATATGGACATTAAGAAAAAAATGAAAAGTATACTCTAATATGTAAGTAGTCATACTAGTGGATTATTTATACAAGCTAGTAGGAAATGCCCTAGGCTCTTAGATAGTCTCGCACTCATTTAAAAGCTTTAAAAATGATTTAGGCATGAATGTTCACCATATCTACATTTGATTATGAAAACATGTCCATTATAGGGACTTTAACGTTGTTGTGTAACCATCCAAATAGTCCCCATTTTGTAGTCTTAGTTGTTGAAATGTAATAATTACTCCAAAATATCTCCCAACAATAAATGTTGTTGCCATACCTGAATTATAAACCTTGTTCTAGAGACATCATCCCCATAACTTTTGTCACAAGTTCTCTAGATAAATCTAGATCTTTCCTCCTTGTGTATATATACCTATTTTCTATATGAATGGTGAATGCAAAAAAATCTAAGAGAAGAAGCTCATGAGTATAACTCCTTTATTTTTTCGGTGTACTCTATTTTACAACTTTAACTTTGTAAAACTTTATTCTTTTTCCCTCAAATTGGTATCATAACTAGAGAGGGCATGAACCAACTTACAATTATGTGCTTGAGTGTTGAGAAGAGGAATGTTGTTGAGGTGAATTGAAGTGGGTTGAGTGCATGAAGTACCCTTCGATATTTTACAACTTTAACTTTATAAAACTTTGTTGTTTTTCCCTCAAATTGGGATCATAGCCAGAGAGGGCATGAACCGACTTACAATTATGTGCTTTAGTGTTGAGAAGAGGAATGTTGTTGAGGTGAATCGAAGTGGGTCAAATGCATGAAGTACCCTTCGACCTGTACATGGAGGACGATATGCGAGCTTACAGAAGAGGTCAAAAAAACTGAAGAATAAGACGAGGGTTTAAGAGCGAGTTGGTTAAAGAAAAGAAAACACTCCTGGGATAATTTTGAGTAGAGGATATTGCATAAATATACATAAGGCCACAAATTGAAGAAACCACATGAGAGTTGTGGTCAATTTCACTGAAATATTCCATCTATGGAAGAGAGAGGCCAAGAAGTTCCTCAATCAAGAGTGTGAAGTGATGCTTAGGATATTTTGGAGACAACATAAGTGAAAGGTGGAATAACATCCATCATCATCAAGATAAAACACACAAGTTATTAACCATTGAGGCCCACTTATGATATTGTGACCTATAAAGTTCTTAACCATTGAGGCCACTCTGTTTTTCAGCTTCTGCCTTGAATTCTTTGAATTTTTCAAAAGTTTCAGACTTGTGTCTGAGAAAATAGATCCATATTTTTCTGCTGAAATCATCAATAAACGTTAGAAAATAAAAGATGCCACATATTGACTCTATTTTCATTGGTCCACATAGGTCATTGTGAACAAGTTCAAGATGTTGTTTGGCTTGATTGGAAGACTGTGGAAAACTAGTTCTCTTATGTTTTCCAAGTATGCAAGAATCACATGAGGGAATTGGCTCTTTAAATATAGGAAGACCTTTGACCATGGAGTTATTCTGAAGAAGACTTAGACTCTGAAATGGTAGATGTCCAAATCTTGTATACCAAACCATAGTTTCATTTAGGGTGGATGCACTCTGTGCATATGGTTAAATCAGATTTGCAGTTCTGAGGGTAAGGGGAAACATCCTATTTTGAGTCATGTGGATTTCAGAAATCAATTTTCTGCTTGGGATTTTTTCATATATCTTGCAAGATGCTCCCTCAAAAAGTACCTTATAGCCATGTTCAATGAGCTGTCCTACTCTAAGCAAATTATGTTTCAGATCTGGAACATGATAGACATTGTTTATTTCTTTCTTTACATTCTGTTTAGTAAGAATAGGAACAGTTCCTTTTCCTTGAACCTTGACTAAGTAATCATTTCCAAGTGTAATATGAGATGAGATTGAAGAATCAATGCATGAAAGTAAATCTTTGTTACCTTTCATGTGATTGCTGCATCCATTGTCCAGCAACCAGAGATCTTTAGGTTGTTGTTCAGTCTTGTGGCACGAAAGAAACATCCCTCCTGAGTTTTCTCCCGTGTGATTTGACACATGTGCTCTACCCGAGAGCTGATCTTCTTGATTCTTCCTGCATTCAGATTCATAGTGCCCATACGTTTTGCAGTAATAACATTGTATGATTGTTTTGTCATTTGATCTTCTCCCTCTGCCTCTTTGAGGCTGGAAATTCTGATGTTGATTTTGTTGTTGATGTCTTTGACCTTGGAAATTTTGATTCGGATACCATTATCTATTACCTCCACTGGAGTGAGGGTTACTTTGATTGCTCCCTCTTCCTTGGTGACCTCCTCTTATTCCTCTGCCTCTCCCTCTCCCGAAGGAGAATTGAGTTTTGAAAGCATTGCAACTTGAATCATCTCTGAGATGCAATCTGGTCTCATGTGTCACTAGAGAACCAATTAATTCATCTGTTGAAAAACTTGACAGATTCTTTCATTCAAGGATTGTTGTTACAACCATTTCGAATTTATTTGGTAAACTTCTGAGGATTTTCTCAACAATGCATTGATCAGTGAAGGTTTCACCAGTCAATCTGATCTGGTTCACGATGGCCATGACTCTGGTCATGAACCGATCCACATTTTTGGACTCTATCATCCTTAGAGTCTCAAATTACGTTCTCACGGTCTGTAGTTCAATTGTTTTGACCCTGTCATTTCCTTGGTAGGAAGATTTAAGGATGTCCCAGGCCTATTTTGAAGTACCAACGCCTATGATTTTTGAAAAAATCGAGTCATCGACAAAATTTTGAATCCAAAATTTAGCTTTATTTTCTTTGTTTCTGTGCGTTGCTTGAGAAATTTTCTACTGATTAGTCATTGCGGATAGGTCTGCTGGATCTGGTTCCACATATCCATGATCCACTAGATCCCAACACTCTTGTACTTACAAGAAGGATCTCATCCGAAGAGACCAGAACTCATAGTTCTTTCCAAGAAGAATCAGACCCTGTGTTGGTCCTAAATTGCTAGACGTCGCCATCTTTTAAGGAATTCAACAAAACAGAAAAAAAAAATCTTACTTACCTGTCTCCTGCATATAATTTGAAGTGGTTTCGGAACTCCGTTAGACGAGACCTTTGAACTCTCCAACTTCTGATTGCCGATGAGAGCTTATCGGCCTTCAATTGGACCTTAGTCTCCGATCAATGTGACCACATGCCTAAAGGTTAACGCGCTACGGGATTTTCCGGTTCTTTGTCCTCTTGAATCCCCGATCTCCAATTTACCAATTTGTATTTTCTCGCCTTAGCCCCTCCTGGCTATGCCCTAGTCCATGTGACCAGTTCTCACAAGACCACGGCCTTATCTTTCTTTCGGGGTTTTTTGGCTTCGAAATCCCAATGTGCTCTAACCTCAGTTAGCCCTTTGGGCTAGACTCGTGGTCCACGCGACCTTGCCTTATATGACCATAGTCATACCTCTATTCTGGGATTCGGGGTTTCGAATGTCGAAATGTATTGGAACTCTTGTCCACGGAATCCTCGATCTCTTGAACCCCGATATCCCGATAGATGACTTTTCCTTTTGGGAAATTTCCCGAATGCTTTGATCTCCTCCACGCGTCCTCCTATGATGGACAGTCCTGATCTCTTCTCACTATTTCGAGACTTCAAATGCTTTGGATGTCTTGTCTTTAGGATTCACAATTTTTCGAATCCCGTAATGCCGATGGACTCTCCTATCAGGATTTTTTCCGAAGGCCTCGATTTATGCCATGCATCCCAATAGATGGATGACTCAAGTCTTCTTCATAGGTTTCATTGTGGAGATTCCTGATCCCTCATTTTGACGAGATGACGTCATCTAGGCCCCATAATGGAGCTTTCCTCCTTTTGGGATTTTGGACTTCAAAATTCTGAAATTCTTGTGCTTCTTGTCCTGAGGATTCACAAAACGTCGAATCTCGATATGTCGATGGCCCTTTCCTTTCAGGACTTTCCCCGAAGGCCTAGATTGTTTCCACGTGTCCCCTCAAGATGGACGGTCCTCGTCGTTTCGCGATTTCGTGACTTGCGACTCCAAATCCTCTGTCAACTTGAAACCACGGTAGCCGAGATGCCAACAATTTCCTCGATCTCTGCCACGTGTCCGAACAAATGGACAACTGTTATCTTTTCGGGATTTTGTGATTTGTGATGTTGGGATTTCGCGTATAGGAGTTTTGGAGAGCAGTCTCCTTTGTTCGTCCAACTCCCAATCCCCAATTTTGCGATGGGATAAGATCGACGGCTCACGATCTTTCACGATCCAACGGTCCAGAATGACTCGTGATTTGATGATTCTCGAATTCTCATGGAAGTCTTCTAACCTTTACACCTTGCGAGTCAGCGAAATGTTGAGATCTCGCCATGTGTCTCTTGATGGATGGTCCAGATGATTTTGTGACTTCGCAAGTCGAATTTCTCCTTGGCACTCCAGAGGACTAAACCTCGTGCACTTTCTCACTAATCCAATGGCTGTCGGTCCTCTGTGCAAGATCTAAGGGCTGAAATTATTTTTCCTTTTCCACGCTCTCTTCGTCCCTTCTGAACTGGATTTTTTCCTCGGATTTGTTCGTAGGACAAATCTTACGGCCGTGACGGTTGTTCTTTGAACCTGAGATGCGTGATTTACTATCTTTGCAAGGATTTTTCTTCTGCAGAAGAAAGATTCATGAATCTTTCAAAGATTTGAAAGAATTTCACAAGAACTTTGTTCTCTGCTGCAATCTTTGACAGATTTGAGCGATTTTCGAGATGCTTTAAACGCTTCTACTTTCTGCAACTATCTTTCACGAATTTGACCAAATGCTTTGAGTTCTTCAAGAGTTCCCGCCTCTTACAGCTCTTCTTCGTGAATCTTTGATGATTCTTGAAAATTGTATAAGAATCTTTACTATTTCTTCCTTCTCGATCTCTGCTTCCTTCTCGTGCTTTTGTTCCGCGAAACTTTTGAGCATAGTATGCTCTGCTACGTTGCGTGAGCTTCTTATGGCGATCTTTTGAGAGGATGAGCAGACAACTTCCTTGTGGAAGTTTCCTGCGTGGATAATTCAAGAGTATGACGGACAACTCTCCAAGTTTTGTGAAAAGTCTGTGTCGAATGCTCTCAAGATCCGTGAAGCTCTGTGCTATTTGAGGATCATCTTGCTCTCCAGCCTGTGTGAAGAGGCTTACTACTGTAGCTCTGATACCATGATAAATTGTGAAGCAAGAAATGCAGAGAAAGAAAAATAGAACAGAAAAAAGTATATTAGAATATAAGAAGAAGAGTACAAAATGAGTACATGAAGAAGTTAATGAAGAAGATACTATGCAAATAGAAATAACTAAGCTAAATAGGCTCAAGCAAAACAAGAATAGAAAGTATGGGTGGCCAGGACAGCTGGCAGTGTACAGTCAGTTGTTGATGTTACATTATATTTAAAACTTATGATGTATATATAAGTCTCAATCTCTTATATAATTTGGTTTTTCTTTCATCTCCTTCCTAACAAAAGAATTACATGACAAGTGTCGTTATCCTACAATTTTAAAAGTTCATTCTTGACTCTATTGATCAACACCTTCCAACAAGCTAGTTTTGCTTTCTTGGTTCTCCTCAAGGCAAGAAATCATACCTACACATGATTGTGAAAATATGTTAAATATAAAACATGTCAATTATAGGCACTTTAATGTCATTGTATAACCATCCAAACAATCCCCATTTTGCAGACTTAGCAGTCGAGTTAGTACTTTTTCGTCCAACTCCCATATTAATGTAGTTTTTCACCATCCAAACAATCCCCATTTTGCAGACTTAGCAGTCGAGTTAGTACTTTTTCGTCCAACTCCCATATTAATGTAGTTTTTCAGATATAGGTATTCTAACAACCGGAATAACATCTCTATTGGCAGGTATTTCTAGTCATGGATAGATGGTGAACCGAACCAACTCTATGTACTTAGAGCGGTATTGGGAGGAACTGGTCTTTCTATCGATTATAGCAGTTGGAACTCATTCAGGTAACAACTGGAAGAAATAATATTACAGTCTGTATAGGTAGAGATACAAGCAATCTACATGTCACTGGAATATGCACGCATGAACAACATGAATACCAAGATAGATGAATCCATAACAAATGACCAGTTCACCAACATGCAGTGGCAAGAGTAGTGCAGGGGTTGGTAGCTCCAAAGATGACGCAAATACAGTAAAATTGGCCAATTGAAATTTAGTATTTTAAATTATTTTAAAACACTGATAAACATGGATAACAAATTCTTTGAGATAAAGGATGATGAATTCCAACAAGTCCAAATAAGTCTATCCACTGAAAGTTGATATCGAAATAGATCTATACACTGAAATTTGCATTTCGTCATAATCTGAAAAGAAAGATTCCTACTAAAATTTGGTATAAGTCTACCCACTTAAATAAGTCTATCCACTGAAATTTGCATTTCGTCAAAGTCTGAAAAGAAAGATTCCTACTCTCTTTGAGTTGCACATAGATCCATCGTGTCTCGCACCAAATCTGAACACAAAAACTATCTATATATACTGGTTATGCTGCGCACAAAAACCATTGTCCCGATTCTTTTGATACTTAGGGTTTATCT
>JZKD02S2074804.1:226250-243852 GCA_000966675.3 Picea glauca
AATATTTAATTAATTAATTAAATCACTTTAATTAATTAATTAACCTTTTTACCTTTGAAAATATCCTTATCTCTCCTTGTGGCTTCCCTGGCCATTGAAAGTCACTTCTAGCCATTCCATCCTGTGGCGTTTCTCCTCCCGATTCCAATGAGCTATTACACTGAGAGGTTCTTCCAAGTAATGTTCCCAAAATGACCTCTTCGGTGAATTCCATTGACTTATAGCTCAAAATAGTCAAAAACATGGAAATCGTCGGAATGCAACGAAACCAAAGCCAACATGTGCGGAATGGATCATAATGATGGAATATGATCATCAATGCAATAAGGATGCCACAATGCCTCTCAAATACCGTTGTACTCTCTCTATCACCCATCTGGCTACTTTGGTCATCATAAATCTCTGCCCTGTGATGATGTCCCAAAGTGGGGACATTACAAATGGGGCCAACGTTGAAATTTTTTCAAACTATTTCTGTATGCATTGAAATTTGACATGGATAGACTATTTTCATGCCTTAACGATAATTCTAGACTCAAGTTTGACTCACACACCCACTTTCTCCCATCATCAATTCATCATGTAAACCATAAATCCTAATTTTCTTTCAAAGTACACAAATTGGTTGACGCAAGTTTTAAGTTTTCATCAATCTTTCTTCATTTTTCTTCCAGGTTCTACATTAATGTATGTACAATGTATCTGTGTCATAGTTGTGATGAAAAATCTCTCTTTTTCTTTGATAGCTTATTCAACACAATAAAAATACTCCCATGCAATACTAGATGCAGGGACATGTGTAGTGTCGAATGAATTTTACAAGGAACAAGGAACGAAAATTGTACTAGGACTAGACACGGGCAACAATGACTTGTGAATGGGGCCATTGTTGAAATTTTTTAAAATTGTTTCTGTATGCTCTGAAATTTTTCATGGATAGACTATTTGCATGCCTTAACGATATGGGAGGGTTTCTGGAATCAAATTTGACTCACACACGCACTTTCTTCCATTATCAATTGATCATCATGTAAACCATAAAACCTAATTTTCTTTCAAAGTACACAAATTGGTTGACGCATGTTTTAAGTTTTGATCAGTCTTTCTTCATTTTTCTTTCAGGTTCTACATTAATGTATATACAATGTATATGTGTCATATTTGTGATGAAAAATCCCTCTTTTTCATTGATTGCTTAATCAATCACATAAGAATACTAGAGGCGGGCAACAATGACATGTGAATGGGGCCAACGTTAAATTTTTTTCAAATTGTTTCTGTATGCATTGGAATTTGACATGGATAGAATATTTGCATTCCTTAATGATGTGGGAGGGTTTCTAAACTCAAATTTGACTCACACACCCACTTTCTTCCATCATCATATCGTCATGTAAACCGTAAACCCTATTTTTCATATGTTCTAGTAGATATGTTAATGATTCCCAATTTCATATTTGTATTTGACTCAAGGTACAACTAGCTTGCAAAGTATCAAATTTTAATTTCAAGTTGATAAACCAAATATGAAATGAATATAAGAAACATTTTATATCGTCGCAAGAGAGACAAATGTAAATAATCTTGCGACGAATTAGCTATATTATCGACAAAAAACGTTTGTCGGTAGTATAGTTAATTCATCGCAAGAATGTGTCTTTGAATGGTGTTACATAGTTTACAAGGAGTGTAGGGATTATATGGTGCAATGTAGTGTATTTTATAAGAACAATCTCTATGGGTCTTTGTGCCTTAAGCCATAAATGAAGCTTTATTGTGATAAATGGCCATGGAAAATGTCTTTGACTAGGAATATGGACAAAATTAGTATGTTTTGAACAATAAGACTCGGTATTAGAATTACCTCCACCATGGCCAGGGGAGGAAAATGATATATTTAGGTCCTAGAGAAATCTTCTTAGGGTATTTACCATGGCCAGGGAATGAACATAAGGTGATTATTCCTTTTTTAAATATTCTCAGGAGAGAGATTCGTGATGTAGTCATAAAAAAACTAGACAAGAACTATGCATGGGATCTTTCACCTTTGTGTGGTATCTTTAGCATCATTGATATGTTTTTTTAAATATTAAGAATGGATATTAGGGACTATACCATGTTGAAGGGAGGAAAACAAGGAACTTGGGTCCAAAATGAATCTTTTTGAGTTTAAGGGCTAGGCACTAGGCCTTGAACAAGCATGTATAGCCTTTCTAAATAATATTTAGCCTCTAAGTGGGATATGGGTTCCATTAGGAGTTTGTTCACACCACATATGGGATTAAAGGAATATACCGTCATTGAGGGATGAAAACAAATGCCTTAGGCCCTAAACGAATCTTTCATGTGTTTAATGGCCATGAACAAGGACTCCAACTAGGAATATGGGCACCATTAGTATGTTTTTAACAATAAGAATGGGTCATAAGAACTCTACCATGACTAGAGAGGRAAAAAAGGGCCTTAGGTCCTAAAYATATTTTCTTTGGCTCATTGGCCATTAACAAGGCCTCAAACCACCACATCTATCCTATTTAATAGACTATGGTGCTTGGGTGGGATATGGGTGTCATTCACAATTCAAGGGCCATGACCTAGGCCTAAAATAATCATGTAGATCTTATTTAAGAGATATTTGACCTTTCGATGGGATATGGGTGTCATTAGGAGTTTTTTTTCACCATATATGTAATTCAAGGTTTATATCATCACTAATTAGGGAGGTTGTCCCCTTGAAGTGGATTAATTTCATCAAATCTTTATCATTATCCCTCTAGTAGGCCCAAGATACCATATGAAGGTCTAGTGTCATGGTTCAAGGATGATTTCAATGACATAACTTGAGAATCTTCATGGTTTTTCTTTTTGGTGCTTGCCTTGAGACTCTTCATTTAGGACATAAGGCCATTATTTATCTCCCTTGACATTGGTTAGACATTAATACTAATTATTGGTTCATAATTAATAACCTATTCATGGATCCCATATCCCATTTGGACATTAATGTTACCCTATAAAGGTAATATGTGGTGGTTTTAGGACTCATACTTGGTGCTTGAGCTTTCGAATTAAGGCTTAGGGCCGAAGGCTCTTGTTTCCCCCCTTTAGCTACAATTAATGACCCAAGATCCATCTATGGTGCCTATGACCTCTTAATGAAGCCCATGTGTCGAATACCTGAGACCCATCTACTTCACACTAAATATTTGGTACATAGAACTATATTCTACGGACTAAAAAGTTAGGTTTTTGGCCCACACCATGACCTAGAAGAATTTTGTAGTGCATTAGAATCCATTGATTTTAGACCTAAAAACATGGATTGGCCTAAGAGACCCATTGTTGGTGTGGAAATCCTTTTAATAAGGACAACATCCCATTCTTGGACCAAATATTCCATATAAAGGGTGTTCTAATAGTTTTAATGCCAATTTTTGAACCATTGTAATAACAATGTGTGCATTATATTTTTGGTGGATGAAGACAAAATAAGCACGAATTAGCACAACTTCATTAATATCTCTAAAAATAGGTTAAATCTACACTCCAATAATACAATTCTTGTGATAGCATAATCAAATTTGAGCATCCGCAACTTGGAGACCAAAACCCAAAACACAAATTATTCCATATTCAAGCCCCCGCGCATGGAGACAACCATATTCTTACAGGTTCGGGTTTGGATGAGATAGTGAATCCCTATGAGGTTTTTTCTCATCATTTGAGTTTTGGTTTCAATCGATTTTCTCAGTATTGATTCAGGTTTGGACGAGGCTCCCTATTGCCATGGGTTTTCTCTTTGAGGTTTGGACGAGGCTCCCTGTTGTCGCGGGTTTGCTCTAAGAGTTTTGGACAATCCAACCCAGCAAGGAGGCAAGGAGGCCCTACACCACAACGTAAGAAAAAGAGGAGACCTGAAGACCCTTAGAATACAAAGATGCTCAAGGGATCACCAAAAATGGTGGAAAAATCGGTATGTAATTCCTTCCAGAAGTAAAAATCGATTGTAGAGCATTCCCAATGGCCAGATTTGAATTGGGTTTTAATGTTTTTATGCATATCATAGGACACCTGAATGTTGAGATCTTGCGTTGTGATGTTCCTGGTTGGTAGTTACAAGTTTCAGGACATACTCATCCCTTAAGAGAGAAGTTAAAAATGATAACATTCAAAACCATAACATACAACCCACTACCCCATGTAGGACATGCAATAAACTCATGCCATAAATGCAATAACTTGAAGAGAGAATCCTTCAAGTTACCAATAGAATAATCGTTCCTCTTACCAATGAGGTTCACCATATATAATCCAAATCCAAGATCCTACCTCTCCACATGGCACTTCCCTAATACAATATATGTAATATCAACAAAACACTTCTATCAAACAAAATGTATGTTCTCAACTTAACATTTTTCCTTCTTAACCCAAATATGAGTCTAAATTAAATACATTTGGAGTATTTCCCCAACCCAATAGTGGGAGGATGTGCCTCTTCATCCTATTTCATAGGTAGTATTAGCATGGCCTCTTAAAAATTATATAATGAGCTCTTTCTAGCACACTTTGACTACAATGGGTGGTATCCATTTAGTTACTGTTATCGCACAGTCTGTAGCTAGATCAAGAAAGGTTAGAGGATAAAGGCCAAACTGGTGTAACAGGAACCTTCCCCACCCAATGTCACCTCAATGGGGAGGTTCTTTCTTTTTAGGGAGGTTAGCCCAAGGGATATTTCCATGGAAACATGGGGTTTTGAAGAGGCTAAAGTATAAGAATCAAAACAAAGTTTCCCCCTCACAGGTTACCACCCAAGGTCAGATAATCTCGCTAATCAATCAATAAATGAAGTGTATGTCCAACTGAAAACACCTGCTCAGAACAAGACAAGAGAAATACAATGTATATATATGCAGACTATAACTCAAACGGTTAGTACTTCATGTGATTATCCGACAATTAATATGTAAGAAATGAGACAATAGATATCAATGAGATAAAAGTTTCATCAATACAACAATATAAAAATATCAATTCACCAATAACTATTGAGATGATGCAACAAACATATCCAATCAACCATTTACTCATTAAATGCTCTTAATCATCATCTAATTTCTTATTATCAACATTTTCTGCATCAAAATGAGATAACCAACAGTGACGCCAGCCTAATTAGGGTTAGTTTGCTAGTTAGGGTTTTCAAGAATTAAAGTTTTGAGAGTTTGTTTTGGACACTATGAACTCAACGTTGTTTGCCTAAGATCAGTACCTAAGGGTATATGGAGTCAATAAAGGAGAGGACGCAAAATTGAAGGGGTAATAGGCTAAAGACAAGAGGGAAGGGTTCTAGAGTGTTGCAATGGCAGGGCCCTAGAATCAAAACCCTAGGTGAAAGAGGCTCACTCTGGTGTTGCTTAAGCAAGGCCTCATGATTTTTCCTCCTTCTTTAGGTCTAACTTGGCAAATAGCTAGCATAAGAAGAGGGCTAAAACAAGAGGATTTAATGAGTGAGAGTGTTGTAAAGACAAGGATATATCACTAAAACCCTAGAAGATGGACGGCCCTAGGTGTAGATAACCTAGGCCTAGGACGTCACTCTCCTTTTAACCTTTAAAATAAAAATAAAACTAGCTTAAGGGAAGAAGTTAGATGAGTGTAGCAAAGGCTAGGATATATCTTCCTCCTTCAATGGTTGAATATTTCTCTCTAAAGAGACATATGACAAGGACCTACTTGTGTTCTTGTCACCTAGGGTTTTTAAATCAGAAAATTTATGACTTAATGCAAGAATACTAACCTACAACCATTCAATCAAGAAGTTTTGTAGGAAAAACACTTACATATCATGAAGAAAAGCATGTGAAAACCCTAGTTGTAAACGTTCCTCAAGAGAAATGCCAAAATATGCCAAGAAAAGCCTCCCATCAACAAGTGCACCTCACTTTTAAACACCAAATACCCAATAAGGGCACAAAAGTCAGACCTCACAAGTGTGAGTTGTTGTGTTATGTTCAAATGAGGGAAAAACATCCTCAATTTATAGCATCTCATCACCTTTAATTTAAACTTAGGTCATTAAAAATAGATGACAAGGCTAATAACCAAAATCATACTGTTTTTACTTTAACTTATAAGTAAAAGACATAAATGAGCAAAACGTGGGACGTCAAGCCCCTCTGAGGGAGACGTTGGCCCCTTTTGGGGATAATCTGGCATCCAGAAGTCAAACGTTAGCCCTTTTAGGGCTCCTCCACGCTGCCACACGAGCCAACCATCCTATCCAACTACCACATGCTCAGGGTGATGTCCAAGCCTGCTGGGTGGCGTCTTGTCCATCAAAAGGAAAACGTTCCATCTAAAGTGCGCCAACCCCTCTAAGTTGGGCTCAACCAAAGTGTCCTGGGTGGAACGTCCTTCTTCTTCTCATGTGCAAAGACTCATCAAACCGTTGCCCTGTCTCTGCCCTTGATGAGGTCCCAACAACCATCTGATGGGCTCTTCAGCCCCATGGAGGTCCGAACTAATCATCTCCCCATGTGTACCAGTCCAATTGGTACCTATTCGTCGGGCATGGTCCTGCACATCAAACAATTCGATCTCCATGGGCTCATTAGTCACAAGGATCATAGCAATGTCAATCATATTTCATCATCAATTTTATCAAATACATGCATAAAACCCCCGATACATCATTCAATAGCTCAAAGACATTACAATGACCTACTATACAAAGATGAAGAAAAAGAAAAAATACTCTATTGGGTCAGCATTCATAGGAGAAGGAAAGTTTCCAGAGGATATTATCCAAGCCATGTAATATGAGGTGATGTGGTCAAGGGATGTCCAAACATACAGGTAGAGTGAAAGACAGGGGTGATATTACCTATGGGTGCCTTTGTAGAAGGTGAGATGTACCGATCATGGATGCAATTCTTTCCAATCCCTTATTGTCTTTATTCTTTCTTTTCTTTATTGATTTTTCTTATTTATTTCAAGGTCTAACTAGAGGACACTTCCTTGGCATGGTGACCAGAGCTGACAGTGTTACCCACAAGCACTTTCATAGAGATGATAAGCATGGCTCGTGATGAGACCCCCTTTCCCTTGGCCATGCAACCAAATGTCACTACCCTAGCATGGTATCCATACAATGGCAATGTCATACTTCTAGGTACCCATGAACATAATAGACTAGCTCGTGATGAGACCCCCCATCCTCTTGGCTAGGTCTTGTTTTGTTATTTTTCTTTGGGTCCCTCTTGTTTCTTGCTTAG
This sequence comes from Picea glauca, assembly GCA_000966675.3. Taxonomy (NCBI): domain Eukaryota; kingdom Viridiplantae; phylum Streptophyta; class Pinopsida; order Pinales; family Pinaceae; genus Picea; species Picea glauca. The sequence continues at coordinate 233,531 of JZKD02S2074804.1, forward strand.
AGGAATTTTATTGCCTTCTCTGGGATCCCTGGGCGAGGCTTCTCTAGGTTTCATTTTCTATGTCTTTTATCTTTTACCAGCTGCTTTTACCTTCTAGGCCTTTAGCCCCTTCTTCCCACGAGATAAGGAGTAACCCCACAAACAAATCATCCTAATGTCTGAACTAGGGGAATGGGGAAGATGAGTGGAAAATAAGATGTAAGAGTGATGATATGATGGGAGCGGACGATGTCCCTTCAAAATCCCCCAGTGACAAACCAAAACCTATGGGTACAAGCTTGCTAGGTTACCCTGTCAATCCCCCCAACCATGGTCAAGTGGGTTAATGTAAGATCCAAGCAGTCGTCGGAAATAAAAGGAATTTGATGCATATATCTAAAGGTTATGATGATCAAATACAACACATACCATGATACCTGGACCAATTACCTCATGGAGCAAGAGTCTTCTCCGATACAGGTCCAAACCAAAAGTGATGGGTGTTGTTGTTGCTGGCAGGACAACTCTTATGAAAAAGAAGAAAGATGGGCCCTTCAGGGCCATGCTAGGGTCAATCCTGCTCTCGATACTCCATGTCTAGGACCTATGGGCCTCGAGACATGATCTCCTATTTATCCCTAGAAAACGAGGATAACATCTGGCTCCAACTCGGGAACATGTGCTCACTGTAAAGCGCATGAGAACCTCAACATCTCTGGCATAACCTGCAGACCTGCTCATACTTGAAAATGGCATTAGTAAGAAAGGTGGGGTGGTATTTCCACCCCGCATATATGTATATACAACTGAAATAAAACAATCAATATTCAAATGAGGTAACAAACTAACATGAAATGCAAATGGTATAATACACGAAAAATGCCTACCTACCTATACTTACCTGCGGAGTCAGGTCCCACCACCTTGGTGGGGTTTGAGGAGGTGCCCGCTGATGGGTAATGGGTGCCTTATCACTTCCAAAGTGGAAAAATAGTATGAGTTATCAACTGATTCCATTTTGACTTTGAAGGGTCCGAGCCATGATTGTGTACTTCCTTTTACATTAGTTGGCTCTCCTCTCTGAGTATCCCACATCCATATCAAATCTCCCTCCTTGTATTTTATGATTTTGTGTTCGGTCGTTCCCTGAAAAACCCTGGTGTATTGTAATAAGGGAGGCGGGTGGACTTCTGCTGTAAAGACTTCATGTTGGTATGGGTGGATCTACATGTCATCTTCATCCTTTTTCCTTTTTAATATCTTCACTGTCCCAACTTCTTTGTTCTAAAATTCATCTAGGAGTTGTTGGTATTCTTCTTTCTTGGGCCATTCGATATGATCAAACTCCTCTTCTATTGCAAAGGGCATGTCTTCCGGAGAATATTATTGAAGAGTTTGTATCACATCTTCCTAATATTTATCATCATTTATGGGAGGAACAATATCATGTACATGATTCCCAGTCATTGGTACATTGAGTATACATCCTGTCATTTCATCCTTTAAAGGTAATCATAAGAATGTGAGGTCCATCTCAAGGGAGCCACCTATCGTTGCACCAAACATCCTAGATAACAACATCCCCCACACATCTGGGGCATCAACCACTATAATATCTATGTAGACTGTCTTCTCAAGGTATTCCTTTAAGTGTACTTTAACATTTTCAACCACCCCATGTGTGGGTATTGCTTTAGATTCGAAACCACACACATTCCTATAAGGCCTAGTGACCTTCAAACCCATTTTCTGCATGAATTTAAGAGACATCATGTTTGCACCAACACCTGTATCTAGCATGCGATTGTTAAGGTATATGTTGTTCATTGTTAAAGTCATGAAGAAGGGAGGGTTTTCACCATACTGGACCCTGAAATGATCATCTTGCAACACAATAGGGGGCTCCATAGGTTCATCTAATCCCAAAAAGAAAGTATCAAAGTGTTCTTTAATGGATGGGATCTTGATTGCTTCTCTTAGGGGAACGTTCACATGCATTTTTGATAAAGCCCCTTCAAATTCAAAGTCAAGGTCAACCTTACCAGTCTTGGATGTCTTAGGAAGAAGAACCTCAAGAGGCAGGGTCTTTGGTTGATCACCGGTAGGTTGTTTGGGATTCTTTCTCCTGTATACTTGAACTTCCTACTTATTTAGATTTTCTTGTGATTCATGGTCCAAGTTGTTTATTATTGCCACCCTTGTTTCTCTTGCTTCTTCCTTCAGGGCTTGTTGATGTTCTATATCTATGATATTTATCTGAGGAAAGTTCATGAAGCAATCCAAATTGTTGACTTGTTGTTGGCTAGTGTTATAAGGATATTCATGCTCCCAATGTGCTTCACTGCACTCCAGGCACCAAGGGTTTTCATCCACAACATTCATAGGGGCCAAGGTATTTGGGACTTCATTTTCATTCTTTGGTTTGTAAAATTGATTCCCTTTCTGGAAATTCCCTTTGAATGGAAGCCTATGTGCTTGGATATGGGATTTTTTAAGTATGAAAATCTGATTCATCATATCCTCTTGATTTTTTATGATTCCATCCATGGAGGCTTGTAATTTGTTGATACTGGAACAAAGATCTGAAGTGGGTTCAACATTGTGCACTATTTTCTGCTTGGTATCTATTCTCCCCCTAGGGTTAGCGAAGGGCTCAATATTAGATGAAAGGAGGTTCCCTTCTATCTTAGTGGTGAGATCTTGGGATTCTTGAATGGACTAGGGGTTTTTTTCTATGAGGAGATATCCTAGTTGACCATTGAAAGATCTGGTATATATATGAACAAGGTAATCATCTTTTGGGTGATGGCTTGCAGTAATTCTTTAGAGCAATGTCTCGAATCTGGTGTGAAATTCCCAAATGGACTCGTTTTCATACTTGGCAAGACTATTTAGTCGAGTGAGAAGCATGGTTAGGGTCTTATTTGATAATCCATCTTTTGAGAAAGGCCTCTTCAAGTATATCCATGGTCTTGATGCTTCCATTAGGAAGACTGAGATATCAACGTCTTGAGGCATCGTAAATAGTAGCAGAGAATAACTTCATGACCAAGTGTTTAGCATCATTGTTGATGGGGTGAAGCTGAAATAATGCCCAAAAGTTAGTCATATGCTCTTCGGCACTAGTAGCCTCAGTGTCGGTAAATTTAGGCAACCACTTCTCATACTTGGGTGGGATTTGTCTAGGGTAGCCTGGTATGGCTGACATGTCTAATGGCTTGAAAAGGGTAGATGACCACTGTCTTTGATTTTTAAATGGGTTCATAGTACTGGTCTGAGAGCTAGACATGATTGTTAAAGGAAGTCTCTTTCCAAAAAGTGACTTGACAACAGGTGAATTCAAAGGAGGCTTCCTTCTGAAGGACAAAGGAGGGTTATTGAATCTCCTTTTGGTTTGTAGAGTCACCAGATAGTTTTCCTGAAACTACCAAAGAAAAAGGGAATAAAAGCCTAGTGGAGTCACCAGGTAAGCTCATAAGAGAAAGGTCTTTGAGGAAAGGCTTACCAAAATATTTGTCGTTGAGGAATATTGACTCAGTGTTCCCCAACAATGACGCCAAAATGTTATCGCACAGTTTGTAGCTAGATCAAGAAAGGCTAAAGGATAAAGGACAAACTAGTGTAACAGGAACCTTCCCCGCCCAATGTCACCTCAATGGGGAGGTTATTTATGTTTAGGGAGGTTAGACCAAGGTAGACATCCCTAGCAACCTGGGATTTTGAAGAGGTTGAAGTATAAGAATTAAGACAAAGTTTCCCCCTCACAGGTTACCACCCGAGGTTAGATTATTCGGCTAATCATCCAATAAATGAAGTGTATGCCCAATTGAAAACACCTGCTTGGAACAAGACAAGATAAATACAATGTATATATATGTAGGCTATAACTCAAAGGGTTAGTACTTCATGTGATTATCCGACAATTCATATGTAAGCAATGAGACAATAGATATCAATGAGATAAAAGTTTCATCAATACAACAATATAAAAATATAAATTCACCAATAACTATTGAGATGATGCAACAAACATATCCAATCAACCATTTACTCAATAAATGCCCGTAATCATCATCTAATTGCTTATTATCAACATTTGCTGCGTCAATATGAGATAACCAACTGTGACGTCAGCCTAATTAGGGTTAGTTTGTTGGTTAGGGTTTTCAAGAATTAATGTTTTGAGAGTTTGTTTTCAATACTATGACCTCAACGTTGTGTGCCTAAGATCAGTGCTTAAATTTATATGGAGTAAATAAAGGAGAGGATGCAAAATTGAAGGGGTAACAGGATAAAGACGAGAGGGAAGGGTTCTAGAGTGCAGCAATGGAAGGGCCCTAGAATCAAAACCCTAGGTGAAAGAGGCTCACTCTGGTGTTGCTTAAGCAAGGCCTCGTGCTATTTCCTCCTTCTTTAGGTCAAACTTGGAAAATGGATAGCATAAGAAGAGGGCTAAAACAAGAGGATTTAATGAGGGAGAGTGTTGTAAAGACAATGCTCTATCACTAAAACCCTAGAAGATGGACATCCCTAGGTGTAGATAACCTAGGCCTAGGACATCACCCCTTTTAACCTTTAAAATAAAAAAAAACTATCTTAAGGGAAGAAGTTATATGTGTGTAGCCAAGGCTGGGCTCTATCTTCCTCCTTCAATGGCTGAATATTTCTCTCTAAGGGGACATATGACAAGGACCTACTTGTGTGCTTGTCACCTAGGGTTTTAAAATCAACAAATTTATAAGTTAATGCAAGAATACTAACCTACAACCATTCAATAAAGAAGTTTTGCAAGACAAACACTTACATATCATGAAGAAAAGCATGTGCAAACCCAAGTTGTAAGCCTTCCTCAAGAGAAATGCCAAAATATGCCAAGAAAATCCTCCCATCAACAAGTGTGCCTCACTTTTAAAGACCGAATACCCAATAAGGGTGCAAAAATCAGACCTAACAAGTGTGAGTTGTTGTGTTATGTTCAAATGAGGGAAAAACATCCTCAATTTATAGCATCTCATGACCTTTAATTTAAAATTAGGTCATTAAAAATAGCCGACAAGGCTAATAACCAAAATCATATTGTTTTTACTTTAACTGCTAAGTAAAAGACATAAATGAGCAAAAGTTGGGACGTCAAGCCCCTCTGAGGGAGACGTTGGCCCCTTTTGGGGATAATCCTACATTTAGAAGTCAGACGTTATCCGTTTTAGGGCTCCTCCAAGCTGTCACACATGCCATCCATCCTATCCAACTGCCACATGCTCAAGGTGATGTCCAAGCCTCCTAGGTTATGTCCTATCCATCAAAAGGAAAATGTTCCATCTGAAGTGGGTCAACCCCTCTAGGCTGGGCTCAACTAAAGTGTCTTGGGTGGAACATCCTTCTTCTTCTCATGTGCAAAGGATCATCAAACCATTTTCCTATCTCTGCCCCTGATGGGGTCCCAACAACCATCTGATGGGATCTTCATCCCCATGGAGGCATGAGCTAATCATCTCCCCATGTGTATTGGTCCAACTGGTACCTTTCCATCGGGCATGGTCCTGCACATCAAAAACTTCACCCTCCATTGGCTCATTAGTCACGGGGATCATAGCAATGTCAATCATATTTCATCATCAATTTTATCAAATACATGCATAAAACCCCTGATACATCATCCAATAGATCAAAGACATTACAATGACCTATTATACAAAGCCGAAGAAAAATACAAAATACTCTATTGGGCCAGCATTCATTGGAGAAGGAAAGTTTCCAGAGAATATCATCCAAGCCATGTAATACGAGGTGATGTGGTCAAGGGATGTCCAGACATACGGGTAGAGTGAAAGACAGGGGTGATACTACCTGTGGTTGCCTTTGTAGAAGGTGAGTTTTACCCTTCATGGATGCAATTCTTTCCAAGCCCCTATTGCCTTTATTCTTTATTTTATTTATTGCTTTTTCTTATTTATTTCAAGGTCTAACTAGAGGACACTGCCTTGGTGTGGTGACCAGAGTTGATAGTGTTACCCACAAGCACTTTCACAGAGATGATAGGGATGGCTCATGATGAGGACCCCTTTCCCTTGGCCATGCAACCAAAGGTCACTGCCCTAGCATGGTATCCAGATAAAGGAAATGCCATACTGCTAGGTACCCATGAACATAATAGACTGGCTCATGATGAGACCCGCCATCCTCTTGGCTAGGTCTTGTTTTTTTATTTTTCTTCTGGTCCCTCTTGTTTCTTGCTGAGAGGATTTTTATTGCCTTCTCGGGGATCCCTGGGCGAGGCATCTCTAGTTTTCATTTTATATGGCTTTTATCTTTTACCAGCTACTTTTACCTTCTGGGCCTTTAGCCCCTTATTCCCATGAGATAAGGAGTAACCCCACAAACAGATCATCCTAATGTCCGAACTAGGGGAATGGGGCAGATGAGTGGGAGATAAGATGTAAGAGTGATGATATGATAGGAGCGGATGATGGCCTATCGAAATTTCCTACTGAAAAACAAAAACCTATGGGTACAAGCTTGCTAGGTTACCCTGTCAATCCCCCCAACCATGGTCAGGTAGGTTAATGTAATATCTAAGCAGTCGTCAGAAATAAAAGGAATTTGATGCATATATCTAAAGGTTATGATGATCAAATACAACACATACCATGATACCTGGACCAATTACCTCATGGAGCAAGAGTCTTCTCTGATACAGGTCCAAACCAAAAGTGATGGGTGCTGCTTCTATTTATAGGAAAACTCTAATGAAAAATAAGAAAGATGGGCCCTTCAGGGCCATGCTGAGGTCCATCCTGCTCTTGGTACTCCATGTCTAGGAGATGTGGGCCTTGAGACATGATCTCCTAGTTATCCCTAGAAAACGGGGATAACAATTACCAATATTACATCGATGCCTCCTCCTCCTCACACAATCCCTCAATGAACAAGTGAGATTCTTCCTTGTATTTTTCCCATGTTGGAACCTCTTCCTTTACAATAGATCCTTCCTCCTTCCACTCCTCCTTAACCAATGGAATGTACCCCTTCTTTCTCTTTTCCATCCAAGATCCCTTAGGCTGGAATTCTTATCCTTATTCGTAGGGAAATCCATCCTACTACATGTCCATTTAATGGTTCTTTATGTGTAGTCTTACTCATATATTTATCCTCCATTATCACCTTGATCTTCTTAGGGTAACACCTACTCTCCTTGTTTTCTTACCCCCTTCCATTTTTCTAGTCACCCAATCATAGCCTATCATACCTTTATTATCCCATCATTTCTAGTCTTACCCATAGTATAATTGTGACTACAAGCCCAACTAAAACACATAAACACAACCATCTCAAAATTGTGATGCAATGAGCGAACCCAAGAACAAACAATATTCAAAAAAACTAGTCGCATTAAGGGTTTGACAATAATAATTCCCATTTGAAAATAAAATTTAGGCCTACATAAATGACATCAAAATAAAGTGAGCATCAATATAACCAGGAATCAACAATTATAAATAAGAATAGACATGGGTTCCTAGGTTATATCACATGCACAAACTACCCAAAATATTGTTTTCCATGTAGTAAGAGATAGGGCCAATGCCAAATAGATAGTGTCTAAGAATAAATATAACAATGAACATAACACATGGCCAAGAGGTCAGGAGAATGTTATCCCAACCATATCCATAATAGTAGCAAGTAATTGAGGTAGGGTAATTAACACATGTAGGTAGAACCAAACATTTACAAGAGATGAGCATTCAATAGGTAGAATGAAACTTTAAACCAAGCCATAGTTAAGCAACCCATGGGTCAATTCGTAAACTTCAAGTAATTCCTACAGGAAACCATAGTAGGATACGACCTAAGCTAGGTGTAAACATAAGTAATGGCCAATATGGGGTTTGTAATTTCCCATATAAAAAGCTCAAAATCACAACAAAGGTGTGTCCAGAATAAGGAAGATGAAAACCTAGAAAAGGGTCGAGGATAGTTTTAAATAATTTCACAACAAGTAACACAAAGTATGGAAGAGATACAAAATCCCAATTTAACCACAATAGTAACCCAAGCCAAAGAACAAGAAACCAAGAATTCTCCAATTCAAATGAAATATCGATATGGGTTCCTACCTTAAACACATATACAGACAAGATATAAACCAAATGTGCCTCAAACTCCCAACTCCAACAACCCATAGAATCCAAACAAGCTCAGTGAGGAGTAACAAGACCATACTCGAGGATTATTATTAATTGTTGCCTACTTTTATGCGGAGTCATTTCTTTTTGTTGAACCAACTTGATATGTCACTTGGTGTCTCTACATCACAAATACGAGTTGATCAATCTACCCCTTATAATACAAGTTGATCAATCTGCCATTTAAGAAGAATGCATATTTGTTGTTTTTCTTTTGTCATCCTTGTATCCTACACAATTATAATTACTAGAATTGAAAGGGGCATTTTTCTTAACTGCTCTCTCATTCAATGGACTATAGGTACAACCAAACAGGTATTTGTCAGATCTATCTTCGTCGAGCGAGGAAAGTTCAGGTAGATGGAGAGCAACTGGAGGTGAGAAGATCAGAAGAAAATTCCATAGATGCATGGAATTTTTTCTTGTTGAAGGGGAGTCCTTCTCTTATGATGCTGAGAGCATAGATGACATCGAGGTGCCCTTGAGTTACAAACATTTAGTGAAACGATGGGTACCCAAGGACCTTCCTCAAGTAAACACTAATTTTTTTCTGGATGAGAGGATATATTGCATTGCTCCATCATCGTTACATGGCTTGGGTCTATTTTCCATGGATGGCATAAAGGTTTTTTATGGAGGAATAACTGAATTGATGGAGTATGCCGAGCCTTGTTACAATTATAGAGATTGGATGAAGCTAGTCCAATATACACGAGGTATGTGGATATACGGAGTGGCTGCAAATTATATACAGCTAAAAGACAATGATATAAACAAAGGAGGGTCTATGTATATTGACGAAAGTCCAAAGGCATCGGTAAATATTGTGGGGTTTATAAATAGTACACGACCCGGGACAACAAATAAGCAACTCAATTGCATATTTGAGGGGCGGGAATGAAACCGTGTATTTGTATGCGCAATAAAATCAATAACTATAGGGGAGGAGTTGTTGACTGATTACAACTTGAATCGAATACATAAAGACATTTCTATTATTGGGGTGGTAATTTGAAATCTATTATGTTTACTTATCATGATGTGATGTGGTGCAGTTTGTAAATTTGTATTCCCATTGTTTGTAAATTTATCATTGTTCATGATGTTTATTAGTTATGGATTTCTAACACCTAAATCTTATGCACATCATACTCTTAGTCTTTGCATGAGTCATTTCATTTGTTATAGATTTCTTATGCCTAATTCTTGGTAGGCTGATCATGGAAAAGCACTAGCCGACCCCTCAAAACAGGTAAATTACATGCAATGCACTTCACTATAATGCACATCATACTCTATGAGTTTGCATGAGTCATTTCTTTTGTTATGGATTTCTAACACCTAATTCTTGGCAGGATGATCATGGAAAATCTCCATCCCCCCGAGAATAGGCATATGATTAACATTTCTGAATTACATTTAATGTGAAATTTATTATTTGTTTATATAATTGAAAATAAATTTTCTTTCTTGAAATATCCAGTCCACGGGACATCATTGTGATTATTGGGTCTATGATGACATGTTTGATTACCCCAACATAATGGTAACAATAAAAAAAATCATCAGAAAAGCGAACAGACAAATCCTTCGCTTGATTGTAAGTAAAGATCAAAATCAAGAAACTAAAGAAAGGATAGAGCAGTTGAAGGAAGACCTTAAAAAAATATAAGGTAATAGACATATCTTAAATTTTTTATTTTTGGTCATAAGTTCAATTATGAATGTTTCATGTTTATAACTTTTACATTTTCTAATCAAAAAAACTTTTTCTTTCTTATATAGGATTTTTTTGGCTCTGATTCAGTCGGCTCCTGAAGTAGATGTTGGTAGTTGTTAACTCCCAAAGTAAAACCGTCTTTTCGGTTGAACTTTGTAGAGGATATCCTAAGCTATTGGTTGCATGCTCAACTAGTTTTCTGTTTTCATAGTTCAATAAAATTCTTGATACTTGGTTTATTCAAAAGGTGCAAAAGAGCGACTTTCGGTGGTTTGGGCGAGCCCCCGACGTGCTCATTAACCACCGAAGACGTTTGATTTCGTCAGCAAAATGGCCGATTTGAAATACAAAGCAACCACCGAAAGGGTTTGGTCGAGCAAAAAAGAAAGCTCGTGCTTCCGCACGAGCCATGTGTCAAAACGCTGCAATGATGGAAG
>JZKD02S2074804.1:247873-258842 GCA_000966675.3 Picea glauca
TACCAAATGTAGGGGCCGACTAGATTTTAAACATCAATTTATTTATTAAACTTCATAACATAATAATGTTTTTCATAATAATAACTCCAGTAACTTAAATTTAACAATGAATAATAAATTTAATAACAGATTAAAAACAATGCATAATTTTAAACACCTGAACCTGATGCTAATAACCCTCTGTTTGTCCTCTTGCCTCCTTGACTGCTGTTGCGAAACACTGCCCAAAACCTAGTTCCACCTTGCCAACTAGGTAACTCCCTAGCTCCAGGATATCATATGGATATCCTGGCCCCCCATGCCCAAAACCTCCAGCAACCCTGTTGCCTAACTGATACAATCCCACTCCAAAACTCCACTCCTCTCTACAAAATCCAAGAACCCTCCAAATCAATCCCCCATCTCCTGTAGAATGACCTCCCGTAAACCTCCTTCCCCTCCTTATTCCTCCTTCACCAACTTCCCCCTCATTTACTCCCTACCTAACCCATTTATTACCTTCTTATCCTTTCGCCGTTAATGCCCTTTATCCCCTTTATTTAATACCTTATCCCTTCCATGTACGTAACTCTTAATTTAATAAAATAATTTATTAACCCCCCTCTAATTCTTTACTTAATTAATTAATCCTTGACAATCATGAATGATTAATTAATAATAAATAATTAGTTAATGTTATTTTAAGAAATAATTATTGTTTAGCTAATCTTTTAGGACATTTAGATTATTAAATTAATTATAATTAATAATCATATGCATCTATTTTAGCAGGGTCGTTACATATATTAATCATATATAACTTAATAATTTTGTACTTATGAATTTTGTGATTCTACTTTTTCTTTTTACTAATTCAATTATGATTGTCTACTTATAAATTTTGTGGTTTCAGTGGTAGAGTTGTAGGACATACATCGAGATCCTCTAATAGAAGAGGAGAACTGGGCAGGTAAATTATTACATTCCAGTCGTATTGTTTCTTATGAATGAACTAAATCAATTGTATTCAATAACTTGCCCTATAAATTTAATATTTTGTGTCGCTGTAGGTGATGACCTGCATATGGTGCCTCAACGCCATGCGTACATGACAAGGAATGCAATGCGTGCGAGAATGCAAGGACAATCAACAATATAAGAGCACATAGTAAAAGAAGATGACACAAATATCAATGAAATACTTAGGAAATTAGCAGCAAGATGTGCAAAAAAAAAAAAAAAACCTAGTACTGATGTATCATATTATAATACCAATCATTTATAATAAAACAAATTCCCATATGCCTATCAATATTAAGGCCTTGCATACCTTTTTTCTTGCTTTGCCTTTCAATGAGTTCTTGATAAACTTATTTTTCCATGACATTTTTTGAATATTTTTAATGCATATTATCTAGTAGATAGTGTTATTTTGCTTTTCCTTTGACCATTTGACCCTTGGATTAGACTAGAAGGTATAAATACCACATCAAAGTGTGGAAACCCCCTTTGTAAAAGGATGAAACCCCCACATTATGATTCGACCTTTCGACAGAGAGATGACCCTCTATGTTGTTATCTTGTGATTGGTTAAGCCCCTCTTGTTGACTTGTATATTTTGGTCACCCTTATTATGGCTAGGTTCCCCCTCTTATGTGTTGGTCATATCCTATCCTTGGTGTTGTCAGCCTGTATCTGTCCCTCGACATCCTTGTCGTGGTTTCCTTGACCCTATCACATCCTATCCTTGGTGTTATCAGCCTGTAGTTGCCCCTCAACAGCCTTGTCGTGGTTGCCTTAACCCTGCCACAGCCTATCCTTGGCACTTTTATTCTACAGTTACCCCTAGGAAGCCTTGTCGTGGCTTCCTTGAGCTTGTCTCAGCCTATCCTTGGCGTTGTCAGCCTGTAGTTTCCCCTCGACAGCCTTGACCCTACCGCAGCCTATCCTTGGCACTGTTAGCCTGTAGCTGCCCCTCGATATCCTTGTTGTGGCTACCTTCACCCTACCACAACCTATCCTTGGCACTGTCAGCCTGTAGTTTCCCCTCGATAGCCTTGTTATGGATTCCTTGACCCTCTCGCAACCTATCCTTGGTATTGTCATCTTATAGTTTCCCCTCAACAACCTTGACCCTGACACAACCTATCCTTGGTGTCGTTAGCCTGTAGCTACCCCTCGACAACCTTGTTGTGGTTTCCTTGACCCTACCGCATCCTAACCTTGGTGTTGTCAACCTATAGTTTCCCCTCGATAGCCTTTTCATGGCTGTCTTGACCCTGTCGTAGCCTATCTTTGGCGTTGTCAGCCCGTAATTTCCCCTCGATAGTCTTGACCCTACCGCAGCATATCCTTGGCGCTGTCAACCTGTAGCTGCCCCTTGTTAGCCTTGTCGAGGTTGCCTTGACCCCGACGCAGCCTAACCTTAGCACTGTCAACTTGCCTCTACCTCTTGTGACCTTTGTTGTACCTCTATGTTGTGTGGTGTGCCTCAAGGAAGGCTGTCGTGAACCTCCATAATTTTCCTAATGTGTTAAGAGAAATGTGACCCAAAGTGGATGGTTATAAGGCAACGTTGGTCTCTGAGGGTTCTTTGATTGATTGAGGTCATCTTGTTTTTGGGGTCTGCTATGATTTGTTTTTACTGTTGGTCATCTCTCTCTCACTTGGTAAGGTCTTCCCTCAGGTAAGTGCTTGACACTTCTCCCTTTAATGAGTACATCTATGGGGGTTTCCACACTCAGGTAAGTTTCTAACCCTATCCCTTTTACTAATGTTATTTATTATGTTCATTGTTCAGTTGCATATTGAAGATCATTGAATTATTTTATAGTAGTACCTATCTTCATAGTATCTTTAGATTATGAATTGATATTCAATTTCTATCAATGGTTATCTTCTTGATGTGATTTGGAATTTTTTGTTATATTTCTATTATTTGCTTTTTACCCTTATGTTTAGATCTGATCTGTAGTAAGCATATTGTGAGAAAGAATATTAATTTTTTGTCTACTTCAGTTTTTACCCTAAATATATCAGTTAGATTGGGTATTGGGGAATTGAGAGTGATGTGAGGGGGAGGAGGGACAATAAGAGCTTCCACCTTCACGTGGTTGGCCCTGTTTAGTAGAGAATAAATTAGGAATTGGCTAATCTTGGACCGAACCTCTCTCGATCCACTGGAGAAACAACAAAGACAATGTTGAATTCGTTGTTTCTCCATCAGATAGAGGGAAGTTTGATACAAGATTAGACGGCTCCAATAAATTATTCTTGAAACTAATAGGATCCCATTCAGAAGTTATTTCTAGTTCTATAACTATCACATTTGTAGTTTTTTCTCAGTGAGTAAGTTGATGTTTGAATCTAGGATGATGAGGGGCTACTCCAAAAAAAGGCTGATAAGGGGCTTGTAAGCATTGTCAAGGTATGTTCTGACATTCTCAATTTAGTGCATCTTAACATATAGTAAATAATTGTAGTTGAATAATTTTTTTTAAAATACATATTTTATTTAATATTATAGATTGTCCAATGTAGAGATCTATTATCTTGAGTAGGAATATCCTGGAGGTTAAATATGTCCATTGAATAATCTTGGATTTTGTTGTCTTGTCCAGGTTTGTCCTGATGGAAAAACTATTGAGCATGAAGCAATTCATGGCACTATAACTTGGAGGTGAAACTAGCACAAATAAGGGGTTTGGTATAGAAGTTTCAATTATATATATGATGCATCATTGTTTTGAAGGGTGTATTTTTCTTTTATAATCTCCAAAGTAGTGTTTCATAAATCTCATAGTTATATAATTTCTTAATTAGCTATTGAAGGTTAGACGATATTTAGTGATTAGCTGGTTTTCAATTGTATATGTTGGCCATATGTTGAAATTGCAAAGCTTACTCTATTATATGGTCTAGTTATATAATTTTCCTTGTTTCTCCTTTCTTCTTTTAAAACACTATTTTTTGTTTTATTTTAATATAGGCCCTATCCAATGTGATCAAAGGCTATCAAGTTGTATCACGTTGATTTCTATTTTATACACCGAAGTTGAGCTATAACTGGCGTTTGGATTTTGTAAACGATTTTGTGATTTAATTTTGTGTTGCTAAAAATCAATGATTGTTACAATGGTTTATTCTCAAAATTGTTTTGATTCGCCTCGGGGTAAATATATACTTCAGAGTTGGTAGCTATCGAAATTTTTGTGTTTGTAGCTAGAGTATGGTTATGGCCCTTATTTTGTATTTACATTTTAAATCCTCTTATGTTTGTCATTGGTGGTCTCGTCCAAGAGTTTTAATATCGACTCATAGAAAAGTGGATTTGGGATCAAAAGGCTATCAAGTTGTAGTGCATTTATTTCTATTTTATACTAAACATTGTTTTGATTCTCTTGGGGCTAAATATGTAATTTCGACAAAATCAGAATTGGCCTCCATTGCAATTTTTTGTACAATTTCTGGGATGTGATATTGTTCCCCATACCCATAAGGATCGGTGTGTATTTGTTTAAATACTTAGTTGTTTAATTAGCTATTGAAGGTTAGACAATATTTATCTATTGAAGTTGTTTAGTGACAATTGAAGTAATTTGGTCATTGTTGTATGCAGGTTTTGAATCACTTTAAGCCTAAGAGTCCATTGCTGAGACCTATACAAGACAAGTGAATTCTGACAAAAAGATCCTCTTCTAATTTCTGAGGCGTAAAATCAAAGTGTCCATGGCTGAGACCTATACAAGACAAGGTAATTCTCCAACCAAAACCAACTGGTTTTTCGCCTGAGAAATTATAAGAGGATCTTTCTGGAGAATGTTGCTTGGTATAACAGATTGTTCTTGGAAAAAGATGAATGGTAAGGCATTGACAAGAAGGGTAAAGCATTGATGAGAGTTAGTAGAGTTTAGAGTGATAAAATCTAGTTTATTTTTATTAGATTTGTAAGGCATTGACAATAAGGGTTTTGTCTTTGAAAGCTACACTGTGAAAAAAAGAAGCAGTTCCAATAGATTTCTATGATTTGAGAGTTGAATTTTTATAGGATTTGCATTGAAAGGTTGAGAAAATGATATTGGTCAATAAAAAATTCATTGATGATTACTTGTTCCTAGACATGAACCCTATCTTGATTACATTCCATTTGAGTCTAGTGACATTGCCATATTTTGGAAGCCTATGTTTGAACTTCTCTGTAAATATAAATTTTTGGTGTTGCATGACTTGCTGGTCTTTGGCATTACATATGGATTGAATGGGAATACCCTATACATGTGCAGGATGTACACATTTTAACAAGATTGTCTTTGTAGGGGGAATATGTCTCTCGTGCATTTCAAGTTATGCAGAAGCATGGTTGCAATAAGGATGAACCTAGCCTCTATCACCAGTATGGTACATATAGGGGAGGTTGTGTTGCCATCATATCATTGATTATTAACCCCGAGGGACATTTTTCTTGCTAGTTGATTGAAATCCATCTCATGTGTAAATACACCAAGGAATAATTCAACGTGGATGCCAATTTGATACTAAATTGTGTGTGCAGGGAACTAAATTGAAATGGTTTAAGTTATTAATAGATGAAGTCTTTCAGGCATGTGATAATCCCCACACATAATCCACCTAATTCATCTTTGGCTATCCATTGGTTGCTTTTGGGATGTAGAAATGGAATCCTCTGTAGGGAAGATAACTCCATCCCATGCCCAATCAACAAATTCTTTCATTGTAATTTGATGCTTGGAAGAGTTTGAAGGACACTAAGAATTTTTCATTCAATGAGGCCACTTTCAACAAATGGCATGACTAGATGATTAGAGTTACTAAACCCATTTTGTGAATCCCATAGGTTCTACAAGTGAATAAATTTTGGTTTGGTATGAACATGGACAATACATTTATGTGGCCATGAGGGACTAATGTTGATAAATTCCATGCCATTTATTTTCCTTATTACTTGATATAATAATCTTTTGATAAATTCCATGCCATTTATTTGCCCCATTTCCAATTGCAACAACCAATCCATCTCTGCCTTTGTTGAAGCTTGATCCAACCGATGATTTTCTACAGGATCTTGTAGAATTTGGCAACCGAAATGGGTTGGTCAGTGTTGAAGAAACCTTTTGTGCCTTTTATGAAATTGAGAAAAATAATTCCTTGCCTCTTTTGAACAATTTTTTTTTTTTTAAATATTTAGGTCCGTCGGTCTTCCAACTACTACAAGTCGGACTTCTCACGGGAAACACTCCCAACAAAGTGTCGAAACTACAACACGCACGTCAGTCGAATCAGTGGGATAGTGTAAGAATACTCTTCGATAGACCAACGGACGTCATTGGTAGTTTTCCGGTTGTCCTTTGAAATTAAATTTTTAAAGGTCGTCGATCATTAGACATTATGGGAGTTAGAATACCAATGATAGTCCAACGTCAGAAAAACCATGGGATATTTTTCATCATCTGTTGAGCCCTCATAAGTGGCCATTGACCGACGTCAAACGTCAGGGGTATGGAAATAGGGCATCAAAAATTTTGTCCATTTATAGTAGTGCCATGGGGTCGTGCCTTAGCTGCAGGGGGGTTGGGGCATGCCCAGGGATTGGCCATGAGGGATAGGGAGATACCTGGCATCAACCTAACCCCCCCGTGGCTAAGGAACAGTCCCATGGGACTGTACCTTAGCCGTGGGGAGACTGAGGTGATGTCGGGCATCACCCTAGCCCCCACGACCAAGCCTCGGGCATGCCCAGGGCTTGGTTGTGGGAAATAGGGAAATGCTTGTAACATAAAACATAGTTATATGTTAATATAACATATAAATATGTTATATAACATATACGATACATTAATATAACATATATGATACATATATGCTATATTAACATATAACATTGTTATATGTTATATAACATATAACAACCTTGTTATATGTTACATTACATATAACAACCTTGCTATATGTTATATAACATATAACAACATTGTTATATGTTACATTACATATATATCTAATCAATGTTTTGGTTTTTTTAGTTTTTTAGTTTTTTTACACACACACACACACACACACACACATATATATATAACAATTAGTTTTTATAATCAATGTTATATTTTTTAGTTGATTATAATGTGAAAGATCTAATTTTTTTTTTATCTTAATATAGGAAAATGTCAAAAAAGAGATTATCTCTCAATATATTTGGATCACAACCTGCAATAATGGCATCAAAAATTGCAACGGGTACCTCCATGAATGTTAGGCAACAAAATGATAGATTAACACATGAGCTATCAAGGGCAATGAATAATGTTAGAGAGTGGAAATCTGTGGAAGGTGAAAACAAACAAGAATGTTCTTGGTTTCTTAAAGACAAGCAAGGAAACAATGGATATCATATATATTTGTATTGTGTCAAATCACAACATGTGCATGGAAATTGTTAGGCACTTGGCTTTTTACGAGATATATGTTTGGTGCCAGCCACATATATTATTTATGCACTTGTCAAACAAGGGAGAACTTATATCAAGTTTAGATATTCCTTCAAATTAAGCAATTATAACAAGAATGAATGGTTTTTAGAATTATGTGCATCCATCGTTGATGACATTGAGAAAGGAAATGTAATTTTTTTATTTATATTTTTTTGTCGTTTAGTATTTTTAGTATCATGCTAATGTTTTAATTTTATTTAACATTAAAATGTTATATTTTATTTTTACAGAATTTTTTTGAACAAATTTCACGAATGGCAGTTGAACCTGCAAGAGTAGATAGAGAAGAACATGAAAGAAGAAAGAAAAACCCTCATTCTAGAAATCCTAAAAGGGTTACATTTGAAAATAAGGAAACTTTGAATGAAGGTTTTGTTGAGATTGATCCCAATGAGGTAACTATCACTCCTTCTCGCAAAAAGATCAAACAAGATAAAAGAAAAATATCGATGGTCGATGATGAGTCTATTCCTATTGTTTATGAAGAAATTGTTGATTTAGATGAAACACATTTAAATAATAGGAGGAAGAAATAAAATGTTGATAATGTTCAATAATCCATCATTAGCTCAGATTATTATAGTGAAAGCTCTAAAGGTAGCAGAGAAATAATAACACCAGGTGTTGATCTAGACGATGGTATTACGAAAACAACACAAAATGTCATTCGAAGTAGAACGAGGACGACAAACTTAGTTGATGATGGCCACACATTTCATTTGAATGTGAAACAACTTGATAAACACACAGAAGGGAAGGAAAAATATCAAATTAGAAAACCACATCACTTGCATATTCACAATTTGAAAGCATTTATTAGATACAATCCATATGCACATGTGGTTGACTACCTAGTTCTTGTTGACCCAATGGAAGTTCCTACGAGGGAAGAATTTGATAGATCAAAATGTTTTGACTACAAATATTATGTGATTGGAGGAAATCATTCTGCAGAGGCTAGAAGAGAATTGATGCAAGAATATCCCAATAATCCTCTTTTTGAGATAGTCAAATGCATAATTTATGCAGGTTTAACAGATTCAAAAGAAAAGTTACTGGCATGGGATCATAACACAGACAATGAGTAAAGAATGTCTATGACCTTCATTCAAAGGGTGAGATTTATCCACAATGAATTTTATGAAATATGCCATGGGGAGAGATCAAATGTTGATGTTAAGTTTCAGAAGCAATGTTGCATGGAAATAGGATCCTCGCTTGATGATGAAAATACAAAAGAAAAATATTACAAAGGAAGTGATATTTTTAGATCTGTGGATAACTATTTTCAATTGGGATTTAGAACTGGACAGGTATGAGATTTGATAGATGAAATCTTCACCCCATGGGAAAATGTTGGTATAAAGAATCAGAGAGTTAAGAAGGCTAAACCATTGATATGTGGCACAAGTAAGACAAGCCCTGACATAAAACATCTTCCTGATGATATGACTATAACATCTTGGAGATCAATACAAGGACTAAAGGATGATAAACTTATCATAAGTATATTATCACATGTTAGGTCGGGAGAATTGTCAATGGAAGAAATGTGTGATTAATTTAAAAAGTATGTCTGTTGAGTTATTTTTAATTATGTTAGGACAAGATAATTAATTTTTTCAGTTTAATGTTACTTTAACATTATTTTTTATTTATTTAGTCACAAGGTGTATATGTAAATACAAGAGGAAATGGTCAAGATGTTGAATGAATAAATTTGGGATGATGTTAAACTCAACTATCCAGATTCAATCTCCTCAGCAGTATTGAAACATTTTTTTGTTGCATTAAAAAATGTATGTTGATTTATTACATTCATATTATTCATTTGTAAGTTAATTTATTTATATTTTAATAGTTATATATATATAACTATATGTTTGTTTGTTTCATTAAAGATGTGAAAGAAGAATGCAGATGGAGTACCTAAAACTTTCAAAAATTTTATTCAAAATGATAAGTTTGAAAGAGAAAGAAGGGGACATGTTCAAAATTTTCAACTTGATGACACCCTTGATCACTACATTTAGAATGGGATTGAAATTGTTCAATATAAAGTGATATTAGATGATTGTGAAAAACTTTCAAGTATTGTTCCTAAAAAAGAATACTCCCTAGTTATTGTGGATATCCCTCATGGTTATAATATCCCAAACATTGAATATGATATTAACCCTTATACTTACCAAGATTTCAATAAAGTGGTTATGGAATTTATAGAAGTTACAACATCACCATTTTGGAGATTTCTATTATTTCATTCAAACACACAACAAGGATTAGTACAATCAAGTTTCAAGGGGAAAGAAAAGACGAGGAGACAATTTATTTGGGAAGATATTGAAAGTGTATGTTTAGTAAATAATATTATAAAACAATTTTATTAATTCACAAGTTAAATGAAATTTCACTTATTTATGTTATAGGCACAAGCCAAATATTCAGAGCTCCAAGAAAGAATCATTTAAACATGATTTTGAGAGTATACATCTTGCAACCTGGACAAAAGATGATTCTTATAACTATATTATTGTCAATGCAAATGATGGAGAGACTCCTAGTAGTATATCGGTATACAATGTTGTGGTTGGAAAGCTAACATATGACGAAAAACATTTGAAAGGAGAGATGGTTAACTTTTATCAGAAACCACAAGCATTAATTAATTATCTTATAGATAAATTTTCAAATGAAGGAGATTGGGTTTTGGATTTGTTCTCGGGTTTAGGTAACAATTCTGATCTAATATTTATGAAATCATGCTTCAATCTTAGATTATTTTTAATTTATTTTTTTACAGTAGCTAACTTCATTATTTATTTTGTATTTGGTGATTAGGTACAACATTATCATGTTGCCTACAAAAAGCTAGGAATTGCATAGCCATTGAAAGTGACCCAATACAGTGCAGTTTTATTCAACAAAGAATTAATGCTATTCTAGCTCTTCCAGATGAAATGCAATAAGTTGGCTTGAGTAAAGGAGATTTTAGTGAATCAAAGGTTGAAAAATTGTCAAATGAACCTCAAGTACCATTAGGAGGAACGATTGGAAAGGATCATTTTGGAGAACTTGCAGATATCAAAGAACCAATGGAAGAAGAAAATGACACAATGGAAGTACAAAATGACGTCGAAGAAGATGATGATTTGTTTGTTGAGCATGATGAATTTGGGATATATGGTATTGTTGATTAGTTTAAAGATGGATTTGAATACGATGCTCAATTTTGCAAATTTTTGATGAGTTATAACTGTAATAATTTGACTTTCATATTTGAAAACAAGAATAAAGATACATATCTCTTTTTGTTTTGTGATGAATCTTTTTATTGTTTCTTTTTTCGTTTTATTTGTATGTGAATCGTTATACATTGGAAAATTTTATTAAATGTTGTCATTTTTTTACTTCAAATGTATAAAAATATGAAAGAAAATGATAATGTTTTATAAAATTTAGACTTTTTTTGTTCAATTATGTCC
>JZKD02S2074804.1:264120-286025 GCA_000966675.3 Picea glauca
CAAGCATTTCAAGAAAGAGGGACTTGATGAGGACAAATGTTGGCAGTTGCATCCCGAGAAGAGGCCAAAGTGGTTCAAAGAAAAGAAGGGAACACAAATAGTGGCAACAAAGACAACAAAGACTACAGACTTGGGATCGGATTCAAGTGATGAGTCAAAGATTTCATTGGTTGGTATGACAAGTAAATTTGGTGAAGACATTGATTGTAGAACCAAGTTGTTTCATATAAGGGTAATCATGCGACAAAATAAGATAGATACATTAATCGACAGTGGATCTCAATCTAATCTAATCTCAGAAGAATTGGTTAAGAAAATGGGATTAAAAACACAAACTCATCATAAGCCTTACACACTTAAATGGATAAGCAATCATCATCAGATGCACATAACAAAGCAGTGCAGAATCAAATTTGCAATTTCGTCTAAGTATGTGGATGAAGTAACTTGTGATGTCGTGTCGTTAAAAGAATGTGGAATGGTCTTAGGCAGTCCATACTTGTATGATCGTAAGGAAATCTTCTATAGAACAAAGAATCAGTATCAATTCACTAAAGAAAATCATGATTATGTGGTTCATGCTCATCAAGTTAAAGCAAGTAAAACAATGGAACAATTAACGAAGGCAGTGCAAGTAAGCAACAAACCACTAATTGTTTCAAATGAAGTAATTGATCTTAAGCAAGAACAAGACATGGTTGTTCAGTGGAAAATCAATCATAAGTTGCTTCAAGATAAACTCATGTCGTGTAGATACTTCAAGTATATCAGTTCATTTGCAGTCGTCTTTTTGATGCTGTCATTAGCAATGTTTTCTACATGGATGATAGTGGCTTCATTAATATGTAACAGGGCTCAAATGGCTAACAATATACTGTTAGTTGTCATGATTATGTTACAGTTGATCTTGATGAGACAGGTGCATATGACAGAGTTCAGAGACAGAGGACAAGCTGAGTGGCCTATTCCGAGCTTGTTGACTAGTCAGTAACCTTTTGGGGACCAAAAGGTATTTTTGTGCAGAGGTGTGATCCGAAATCAGATCCAGAAGCCTGATAGGGCTTGAAAAATGCTCAAAACGGAAAGTGCTCAGAATGCAATGAAACCTATGCCATTGCGTCTGTCTTGTCTTCCTAATTTCGATGGTATATTTACTTTGTCAAACGGGCTCTGTATGGATAAGATATCGCGTTCTGTCCGAAAGGTCAAACAGGAAAAAAAAATGTTGACTATACAGTCCATACAGTCTATACGGATGCTGACGGGGCATGTTTGTACGTGTGACATGTGGCAGGTCCATACAGGGGACATGTGGCAGCTCCAGGGAGTGACACGTGGTAGGAGGATTCAGGCGTATAGAGGTATATTTGGACGTATCCTGAGGTGACATGTGTCACCACTGAAAGGGTGACACGTGGCACGGGTGACGTCAGCAGATGACGTGGCAGGCTGACTGGGTAGTACGGAAGATGACGCGGTAGTTTATGTGGCAAGCACGTGGGCCAAGCAGTGAAGGACACGTGGCGTGTTCTGGTTGGTTTTTAAGGTGCCACGTGGCCCAGTCACGGGCTTCCACGTGGCACCATATTATTGGTTTATGGTTATGTGTTAAAATTATGGATCGGTCGAGATTTGAAACTGTGACCTCCCCTCCGGGCTGAGGACTGGGCTAGCCACCCTCCCCGCCGGTGGTTCTTATTAACAATATGGCCAAATTTGTATTTGAATTGAAACAATGGATTTGTCGGCGGGAAAAGGGCCAGGACCTAGCCCCAGCCCTTGGTATTATTCGTTGTTACACATGACCATACGCGGAGGGGTAATGGCGCGGGAATATGGGTAAGGGATTAGCCCTGGTCATGTGCCATTATATCTAAACATCGCCACAGAACCCGAAGCTGAACCAACGAATGCGCGGGGGTGTTAATGCTTGACCCTTGGGCCTATGAATAGGCCATACGACCAGGAATCAGGGAGTAGCGCGAGACAAGGGGGGCTAGCGCGTAGCCTATGGGCTCACGCTCAGCCCAAAATAGCCCATATGACTGAGTTAAGGGGGGCGCGCACCAATGGAAGGGGATAGCACCCAATCACTATATAAAAGTGGGTTTTGGTTATAAAAATTTGGTTTATTTGTTATTATTAAACCTATTTTTAGCAGATTCTCTCCATTTTTGGGGGATATTGGGCATTTTTGGAGGCCAAATTCATGGAGGAAGTTGGAGCTGAGAAACCAACTTCAAGGCTATATAAACCAGGCCTATTTGAGGCCATTGGAAGTCAGTCAGAGCAAAGTTATGCTGAAGAAAAACCAAGCCAAAGTAAGTTTGATGTAGAGAAGCTTTTGAGGAGGAGACGTTGTCGGATCATTTCTGGGAGCTCCGAACATCCGTTTTGCATACCGTTTTCTTTGCAGGGTTCTAGAGATCTGAGAGAACATGACCAGATCAGTCTTGTAGCCATTTGATATTGTAGCAATGTACTTTTGAGCATTTTAACAGAAATAAAGAAGCCTCCCCCACAGAGAAAAGGCCCGGAGACGTAGGCAAAAGTTGTGTCGAACTTTGTTATCAAACTCTGTGTTTATGGTTTGTTGTCTATTATTCATTTCAGATCTGCATATGTGTATATGGCTGTTATAATTTCTCTTCTTTCCTCATTCTTTCACTAAGTTTTTCAAATGGTTAATTAAAGCATGCAAAATTAAAACTCAACCATAGTCATTTAAAAGATCCTACGGATCAAAATCTCAGCTGGATCTAGTTGGGTGGCTGCTCAAAGACCTAAAGGTGCCCTAAACAACCTCTTTTCACACAAAAAGTTGGTTGCACAATAGCTCAAAGTGGTGCTATAAAACAAGGCCATGGGGCAACTACATTTTCAAGGAATTCATTTGCAAGGTTATGCTGCTGCTATCTCTTGGGGAAACCTCTTTTCTCATCAAGAGAATACTAGCACCATTCCATTTGGGAAATCCACATCACCTTTTGAGTGGGTTAGCTTGGTATTCTTTCATCATTTCTTTCAAGTTTTCAAGTTGTAAGAAGAGCTCAATCTTGGGGGTCCAAGAGCCCTCCCTTGGAGGAAGAAGGGACCCAAAGTCCCCTTTCTCTTTGGTGTTTTCTTTTCAGTAATACAATCCTTTCCATTGGTGACATGAGTCTTGTTTGTTTCTTGTTCTTATGTCCTTATGCACAATAGATTAATTGTTTTTCCCCTTCCTAGTTTAATTCTTAGCTTAGTCTTTTATGTTAATTCTTCTAACCCTTTCCTTTATTGTTCTCTTGCTTAGCTAACCCAACTAAGCTTGTAAGCACCTCCATTTTTCTCATTTAGGTGACAAAAGAGGTGAAACAAATTGGAAACTCCACTAGGGAAAGGTATCAATTTCCTACCCCACTTGGGTTATTTTATCTCTTCTGTTTTACTTATTTAACCTGCAGGTACCATAACCGGCCGAAGCCGACCTGTAAAACATCAAATTCAAAGCTGAGTTGAGAGAATTGCATCCGAAATTTTCTTCACGGTCGTGTGACAATCGTGTTTGGGTTTATTGGCCCATAGGCACGCATCGTGCACATGCGCCCCAAAATCACTATATTACTCAGCGCCTTCTGCACACCTGCGCTCATAAATCTTTTTCAGTTCGCGCATTGGCACTCAGAGCGCCTCTGTCTAGTCTGAAAATCGTGCACCTATGCAAAAAAACACACATTGTAATCTTTTTTATGATTGCATGCATGTTGTAATATGAACCACACTTACATTCCCTCTCATATAAAGGGATTAATCAAAACACATAGGCACTTAGGGATTAAAAATCATTATTTTTCCTCTTTTTGCCTTTTATTTCGCCACATGGATGGCTTGCTTTGACTAAAAATTTGAATCATTCTACATCACATATAAAACTTGCATTGGGACTAGAAATTGGTTATCAAACATTGAGTATGCTCTTCCCTCACGCTCCAAAGCGATCTTGAGAATCAGAAAGAGGTTGAAAGAAAATTCCATCTCCCTTAAGAAGATAAAATATTTAGGAGAGGACAATAGGCCCCTCAAGACTCCTCTTAGTTTATTTTTCAAACACATCTCAAGATTGTAACGGGACCATACATGCCTACATGCTACAAAGATAGGATAGTGTTGAAATTTACTTTCTTAGATTAAATTACTAGGGAAGTTTAAAAGTTTTGTAACAGGCCCATACATGCCCACATGATCACAATCTAGGATAGTTTCAAATCTTTCTTAGATTAAATCACATTAGGGAGTTAAAGGAATAGTAAAGGACCCACATGTCCACATTCTAGCTTCCTAGGGACTTTTGAATTCCACAAGGTTGTCCAATGACATTTAGTTAAATAGGTAATCAAAGACTTGTAAGGACCAAGGAAAGTCTACATGCAACAAGGTGACACCTAATTCATTAAAACATTTGCACACTTTCACTCATTCACACACAAAATTCACTTCTCACTCACATAGTTTTCATCTTGAAACATCGAGGTAGAAGTAAGTTTCCTCCAAAGGGATTCTGAAACACCCGACCCTTTTCTTCACGAAACTATCCATTCCCACTTAATTTCAATGAGATTGGCTCACACCCCCAATCTCTCAAACAACCACATATAATTTTTTTATAAAAACTCACTAAGCTTTCCTCTACAAGATGTGCCAAAAGAAATATTTTAGTCTAGGTAGGATTTCGGGGATAGGCATCCAAATAACTCTCCGTTATCTGGTTCTCACATTTTCAAAACAATAGAAGTTGTCAAATAGGGAACTTTAAATCCTCCAAGTCAAGTGTTCCTAACACCATAAGTCATGGAGATACCCGTGAAGGGTTGAAGGCTAAGGTTCGGTTGTTCTGTGCATCCCCCCTTGAGGCACCCACCTCTTAGATGGGATATAGCTTATGACCCATTTCTTAGGCTGAAAATCTAAATGTCACACTTTGACCGAGGTACCCAGTGACCAAATTTTAGGACATCTACCTAGGTGGCAATTGTGGGCTGCAATTGCACCTTGATCAAATTTTGTGTGGCTATTGGGAAATATTGCCAGTTCTTTCAGGATATACCCCATCTACCCCTCATTATAACTGATTTCTTCATCCTTCACTAGTTTCTCCTCTGGTGGCTTCAGACCCCACTTTTGAGTGCTATTGGAAGGTCTAGTACTACTTTGAGAGGAAGGACGTTACGTCTTTTTAGGACACGAGCATTTTTTTTCTTTGTTCCCCCACATGAACAAAATCCACCTATCAACATATATGCTTCCTTATCAAAATACTTTAGGTATGATGCCCTTCTTATTACATTTGATTTGGATATATATCGTGTAAAGTTCAAAAAATTGAAGCAAAGACTCTTGTTTATTTATCTCTCTCACCACAATTCTCACACATTCACTCATCTAGTCGGACATCATAGGGGACCCATAGAACCCTTGTCATTCCAGATGCTTTCTAAATCTCCCTTCTATTCTAGGGGGATTTCCCAGTCTTTCCAACTCATCAACTCCACCTTATCACACTCCTATGAGTGCCACTATCTTGGGATCATCTTTGCTTGGTTCCACCTTACTTGGGTCCAATTCCCAAGGACCACCTTCCACTCACTCTCCTTTACATGGAAGCGGGGGCCCAAATTCCTCTCAAGGGGGAGGTACAAACCTACCTCATCCCCTCTAAGGGTTAGGTGCTCAAAATACTCACACTATGGCCAGAACTAATCCTACGCCACCACCCCATATACCATATTCAGTTTCCATCAACATACCGGATTTGACTAAACTCACCAATGACCCCATATTGCACAACCCCACATGGTGTGCAATTTCTCCCAAACTCCCTTCAGACATCCCCAAGTTTGAAGAAAAAGAAAGAGATGATCCTGCCAACCATATCATGAAATTTCACCTATGGTGTTCTTCGAACAACATCATGGAATATTCCATCCAATTGAGGTTATTTCAATGTACACTCACTGGCTCATCCACCAAATGGTATGTCGAAGAAAAATCTGGGTCCCATGTGACTTTTGAATCCTTGGCCAAAGCATTTTTTACCTTCTTTCAATTACCCGTTCATCATGACAATGGCCTTGAACTACTCTCAGATTTCAAACAAACCACCTCTACACATATTGCCGACCACATCCACGAATGGTGTTGGCAACGTAGCCTCTGTAAAGCTGACGCTACCCCCCAATAGTGCCTCAATTGGTTCCTCAAATCACTTGTTTCCCTCCTTGCCAAAGATGTGGCCGCCACCTTCCCCCAGACTCAAGAAGAAGCCATTATCAAGAGCCAACAGTTCAAACTCATCTATGCCCAATCTGAATACCTGTACATGGTACTCTCGGACGACCCAAGACTCGTGCCATTTACCCAAGACAAACCTGGGATGTATAAATCAACAGACAGATTGATTGGTAACACTACACACCACAATCCACCACCTCAACAACCACCCATGTATGGCACACCTCAATATTCGTCAACATATGGAGGAATCCCTTATTATTCTCCTCTACCTTATCAACAACCATACCCTATTGCACTACCTCCACCCATAAGTGGACCCCCACCGGCACCCCTAAACCACCCACCTATCCAACCAAGTGTCGGTACTCCCTCTACCTCAGCCTATATCCTAAGCACTAGTGAAAGCACCATGCCCTCCTATGTACCTTATGGAGCATCGCCTCAACATAATCTATACTTTCCATTTTCTAGCCCCCCACAGCCTATGGCTCCACCACACGCTGGCATTAATTTTGTTCAACCCTCTCCCATTCAACAATATCAAAATTTTGAACATCTGAACATGGAAAACCCACCCCATCAATCGAACAATACCAGAAAGAAAGGAAAAAATCGGAACAATAATAATCTGGGACCAGGAGGAAACCAGAACCAACCACAACAGAACTAGTCTATCGGGGGCAACCAGAAACAGGGGAATTAAAACCCCCAAGGGGGAAACAACAAAAAATGTCAAGGAAGGAACAACAACAATGTTAGGAGCACATTCCCTTGTGCCCTTTGTGGTGATTTTGGTCACTATACTCACCACTGGCCCCAAATTGTTGACTTTAAGAAGATGAAAGATTATGTGAATGGACCACATCCCTTAGCACCACCTGCACCTCAACAAGCCCCACAACCATATGTGCAACAACCCCCCCCAGTTTTACTAAAAAACCCCATCCAACACCAAGGGGTGATAAATACCCAACCAAACATGTAGCCTACCCCACCACAGTTGGGACAATATCCCAATACAGGAACCTTTGTCAATCGCACTATCCTCCTTACCAGTGAGTAAGAAGTCCTTCTACAAACGCACAGTCGTCAGTATAGCACACCCCCTGAATCTTCTCCCACCACCTCGGAATAAATTCCAATCATAACCAGACCCCCTCTCATAATTCCTTGCCCTAATAATGAAACCCCCTTCATATTCCTCACATCCCATTGCACAAGAATGTCCACAATCCTCAAGCTATGGAAGCTCATAATTACAGTTTGGTCGATGACTTGGCACAATCTCTAGCTGCCATGTCTGCCTTAGAAGTCCTTCAAACATGTCCAACCCAAGGGAAGTCCTTACTTTCCTCCCTGGGAGTTGTCGACCTTGTTGATACCTGACTCATCACATTTGACCTTGACAGTGGAGAACCTCGCCTCCTCACTCTTATTGCTTTTCAAATCCCTCTAAAAATTCAGAAAATTACAGTTCATCAATACATCATTGATGAAGGCGCATCCACCTGTATAATGTCCAAATCCATATGGTACAAAATTGGTTCCCCCAAAATTATACCATCTTCCATTACCTTAAGAGCCTACGATGGAAAACCCTCATCCCCTAAAGGACTCTTCCAAAATGTCCCCGTCAAGCTCAGGGGAAAAACCGTTCTGATTGACATTGAGGTTATCGATGCCCTGCTTGACTACAATATCTTGTTTGTTCATAGCTACATGTATGCTATGAAGTTCATCGCCTCTTTTGTGTTTCGAACCATGATGTTTCCCCATAATGGAAAGATCATTACCATCGATCAAGTATCACATTACAAGCCTAACCCTTTACCCAACATTGATAACATCCTCCCTTTTATCCACACTAATCCTAATGCCTATCCACTCATTGAAATGGGCCCCAAAATATTCAAAGACCCATCCTTTCTAGGGACCTCCCACGGAGCACCACCGCTCCTACATCCCTCAACACAAGTATGTGTTGTATCCTCCAACAGAACGACAACTGAAACTAACCTCCCTCCCACCGAGGCCTATTTCATCCCTAACATCCCACTAGTCATAGAACTTCTCCCTCAGGAATCCCCTGGAACTAATTCAGCTCGACCCATTCCTGATCTTTCCTAGGGCCAGATCCCGGTTTGGGAAATAGTCCCCCAAGCCATTACCCAAATCCCTTTCTTTTACCCCCCACCAATTGTACAAGATTTCGAGGTCGTTATGATGCTTACCCTTCCTAATATGGTGTTGGCAATACCAGTTTGGTATTTACATCCACCTAAGATGGTTCCTCAACCATCCCTCCCTCCCCAAACAGAAGGAATCCTGATGTAAATTCCCATACTCACTCCCACCATACCCCCTACACCCCCACTCACTAACCCCCCTTCTACACTTCCCCCACATCTCCACTTCCCACACACATCCAACCTCTTTGCACGCTATGCGAGAAAGACAAACACCCCACCAACAAATGCCCATCTCTCCCCAAGTTACGTAATCTCATCCAACTCCCTCGAGCACATCCACCACTCGTCGCTTCCTCAAGTATTAACGCTATCTCATAGAACACAAGTAACAAAGGACTATGAACCAAATTCGCATGCGCCATCTGTTAATAATATGGCCATTACACACACCAATGTTCAGTGTTACCTCAATTCTAACAGACACTAACAGTTGTATGCCAACGCTTTCTTCAAACACCCACCCCAACTCCTATCACCGACATATATTATGTCATAACCTCAGTCAACAAATGCACGATATGTCCTTTCTTTCTATGTGAATCACTTGATCATTTCACATATCAGTGTCCTATGATCATTGAATACATGCGTCGTCAACTGGCCCCTATTCAAAATCATACCCCCCCCCACCTCCAAAAGACCCGATAAATACCCTTACCCCATCAATTGATATGGGTCATATCTTCCCACTAGAACCTGAGGCACTCCCTTCTCCCCCATGGTTCCTATATGATTTATATGAAGAGTTACCCCCAAATCCACCCAATTCTCCAATTCATTTCCCCAGGAAAATTCTATGCCTGACTACCATTTTTAACTCACAATATTTGGATATTTGGTTTATGTCGAGTGAACCATCGCAATCCCCCTCCATCAATTCTCCTACGTCTTTATCATAAGGATACAACGCCATAGTGATAGTCACCAAGGTCACTCCTCTCGATCCCCTATATCCACACCAGTTTCATTGTGATGAAGATATCCTCGAGGAGTTAACTACCCCTGATTACCCATGGGACGCGCTCCACCAAAGAGCGCTCTTTTTTTCACAGGAAGCCTTCATGCCTCCTAACCAACACCCCATATATGCAATCGAAACCAAATATTTTCTCCCATTAGGGCATATATATTGGTTCAATAACCCTATACCTGGAACCGACGCTTTCGAGGAAGGAAATATGGCCAATATATCCCCAACCATTAAAATAGATATTTCCATTGAATCTGGAATTATCGAGGAAATCACCATTGGCGCTGCATGTTCTCCAGGAGAAATCACCGCCTACAGAGCCCTCTTCTAGGACTACCAGAACATTTTCACCTGGTCATACACAACGATGCCTGGCCTTGATCCCTCTATTGTCAAACATCGCATAGACACCTAGCCTGATATCACACTTGTTCGCCAAAAACAATGACCGCTACACCCATCCAAAGCAGTGGCCATCAAAGCCGAGATTGACAAACTATGCACTGCAGGGTTCATTTACCCCATAGCCTATATGTCATGGGTCTCTAACCCTGTCCCTGTTAACAAAAAATAGGGCACTATCCATGTTTGTATGGGCTTCTACAACCTCAATCATGCCTGTCCCAAAGACAACTTTCCAACACCCTTCATCGACCAAATAATTGATGATTATGCAGGTCACGAGGCTTTGTTCTTCATGGATAGTGTCTCTGGTTACAACCAAAACCAAATTCACCCTGCCGATCAGTAAAAAATGCATTCACAACCCCTTGGGGAACCTTTGCGTATCATGTCATGCCATTCAGCCTCAAGAATGTCGACGCCACTTTCCAATAGACCATGACTTATGTTTTTCATGATTTGGCTCATATCATCCTCGCATACTTGAATGACCTCACTGCTCGATCTAAGAAATGCACTCAGCATATCAATGATCTATGAATCATCTTCCATAGGTGTTTTTAGTACAACATCCGCTTGAACCCCCTCAAGTGCGTATTCTGCGTTATTTTTGGGCGCCTTCTTGGGTTCATAGTTTCCCAATGTGGCATTACTTTGGACTACCTCAAAGTCCAAGCCATCACAGAAATTCCACCCCCACAGAATTTATGCCAACTACTAGACTTCAAGGAAAAGCCATCCTTTTACGACGCTTTGTCCCATATTACGCTACTCGCGCACATGGAATCCTTTTCTTACTTCATCACGACATCCCATTTCAATGGGATAAACATGCCCAAACCACTTTTGACGATCTCAAAATGGCTCTCTCCAACGCCCTATTGATTAGTCCACCTAACTATAAACACGATTATCTCCTCTACATATGAGCCTCATCCGTTTCATTATCAAGAGTGCTCATCCAAATAGGGGATGATGCCCATGAGCATGTGATTTAGTACATTAGTAAAAACCTTTTAGGAGCACCCTTGAAGTAAAATCATGAAGAAAATCTAGCCCTCGCATTTGTCCTCGCAGTCCAAAAACTGATCCATTACATTATGCTTCGGACTACCAAATTCATCATAGATTCCAACCCCATTCAATACTTTCTCAATCGTCGACAAATTAACGGTAAATTTGCTCGATGGATCATCATCCTTCAGGAATACGATCTCGAATTTTCAACATCCAAGAGCAAGAAATATCTCATCCTCACTGAACTTATCACGGCTTTTCCCTCCGACACTACCAATCCACCAGTCAATACCAACCTCCCTAATGAACATCTTTTTTTTATCCCCTCAGATGACCCTTAGTATGGCGATCTTCTTATCTATCTTCGAACACAAAAAATTGGAAACCACCTCTCGAGAGATGATCATTGACATATTCATCACCAGGCACCTCGCCACCTCCTCATCGAAGACATCTTATATCGACAAGGAGTCAACACCATACTCCGTCGATATTTAACCATTGACAAGGCCGACAAAGTCTTGAATGACTGCCACAATGGTGCTTGCGAAGGCCATCTCTAAGGGCTTCCCACTGCTCAGAAAATCATCCGCGCAGGTTATTTTTGGCCTACATTATTTCAAGGTTGCATCCATGCCATGAAACGATGTGATAAATTCCATATTTACGCCAACAAAGTATGCACACCACCTTCTCTTATAGACCTAGTCACTAGCGTTGGTCCGTTTTGTAAATGGGGCATCGACTTCATTATTTGCAACCCTACATCCAGAAACGGACACAAATACATAGTCATTGGAGTTGATTACTTTAGCAAGTGGGCTGAAGCCATGCCTACCTTCAACAACACCACTGACACAACAATGCATGTTTTCTTTAACCATGTCATATCCCGCATTGGAGTACCACTCCAACTAGTCTCTGATCACTAGAAACATTTTGAGAATGAGATTTTCATGGCACTCTCATCCTGGTTAGGCTTCTCCCACGAGTTTGCCTCACCATACTACCCTCAGTCCAACAGACAGGTAAAAGTAGTTAACAAGGTCTTAAAAACCATGTTGCAACGCATGGAAAACAAACATAAAACT
Organism: Picea glauca; assembly: GCA_000966675.3. Taxonomy (NCBI): domain Eukaryota; kingdom Viridiplantae; phylum Streptophyta; class Pinopsida; order Pinales; family Pinaceae; genus Picea; species Picea glauca. The sequence continues at coordinate 276,120 of JZKD02S2074804.1, forward strand.
AATTTTCATCATATGTTATTTTCCGCGCTCTGGGTTTATCGCACAACAGTCAAAACTGCCACTGGTTTCACACCTTTTCATCTAGTCCACGGGGTTGAGGCCACTCTTCTCATCGAGTGAGAAATTCCCACCTTACGCAGCACTATTGAGTTATTACTCGGCATTGCCCCAATAAAGCAGCATTTGTTGAACTTAGAATCCCTGGATGAAGATCGTCGATCTTCATTACAGAACAATGAAGTAGCCAAAAAACGATCAAAGGCCACCTTTGATCGCCATCTCAACCTTCACTCATTTAACGAAGGAGACCTCGTCCTCGCTTACAATATCGCTCAAGATACCCTTGGCCATGGAAAATTCGAGTCCCTGTGGCATAGGCCATACATCATTCAACATTGCCTCACTAAAGGTGCATACATCCTGGCCTCCCCCAAAGGCCATCCTCTCAAGGAACCCATCAATGGGTTGTACTTAAAGAAATTTTACGTCTGAGCATAGCTATACTACACTAGGATTTTTCTTTTTTATATGTCTTTTGTAGAGTTTTTATTCTTCTCTTATCCATACCTCCTATCTAATCTATCACTCGTGTTATTGACAGATGCCACCTCCATCGACCTACCACATCAGTTACACTGACGGAGCTAGCCGTTGGACAAAGAATCTCACTTCAGCTGCTTGGTCCCTCTATTCACCTTCACATGACATGATCCACACCAACGGCATATGTTTATGCTCAACCACTAAAAATCAAGAAGAGTACACCGCCTTCATTGGTCTCCTCATTGAGGCCAATCATCGCCATATTCGTCATCTTAGCATCTTATTAGATTCCCAACTTGTCGTCCTCTAGCTCAACAATGTATACTATGTCTGTGATCCTTACCTCTTCCTCAAATACCTGTAGGTTAGATGTTTATATCGACATTTTGACTCCATTACATTTACGCATATCCTAAGACAATTCAATCAAATAACAGATAACATGGCTAACATCATACTAGATTGCCATATATCACATCAAGACATCTTCACATACACATAAACCATCAGAAGTCTGTCGTAACATATAGACTAGACATCATCCACTACATAAAAAAAAAACCATCAACAACAAACACATCACACATGTACACAAAGATCCAAAAATGTATATCCATATATATATATATATATATATATCGGTCCACATGTCATAAAGTGTTTACAAAAATAGTACATCACCCTTAGGTAGGTGAATCACCTCATCCCTACCAAATACAAAATTGGATGTCACAACTATACAAAATGGGCTCACGAGCCTATATCAAATACACAACTACATATATAGCAGCCCTTAGGGCACCTCTAGTGCTCTAGGACCAGGTACTCCCTTTGGCAGAGTTACCCCACCAGCTCCAGGTCCCTCAGGTCCCGGAGGCAACCATCCAGTCATTGTAGCTCCGGCTATAGCTGCTCTGCGGATCAAGGTCTGCGACTCCGCCAATAGCCCAATACACTACTCCAAGATCCCCTCATTATGGACCCACACCCACATCCTCTCGAACACTCCCTGTAGAACTGCCTCTAGTCGGTGGTGGAAATCATCAAACTCTCCCCCAGCCTCGGCCAGAGGATCATGTGACGGCCATGTCCCGGGGTTATCATAATGACATCTTCGGGCTGCTCTATCATCATCACCGGGCCTCGCCCCAACATCCCCTGCACGTAAATCTCCCCGTGGTGGTCTCATAGGCCCCTGGTGAGTTGGCACTTGGATCAGCTTGACCTCTCATCCACACGGTCCCACATCTACAAAAAAAAACACATGATAGCATCAACATCCATACAAATATCAACCATATTCTATACTATCTAAAAAACAAATCAACAAAACCAGTAACCAACACATCATACCTCGGTGATCCAATACCTCTTCTGGAGGTAATATCATCTTAGGGTCATCATGAAAATATATCCCACTGTATGGAAACTACAATATGATCTATGGCATCGGACACCACACCTATGCAGCTTTGGCCGTGAAGTAGTGGCCACCCTCCCCACCCCCATGACAAACCAAAATCGTCGACCACTGCCGCAGTCACAACTCTCGTGCTCTTGGTGGGTCTAACAAAAATCTCGGGCAAAACATCGCCACCCTCTCTAGAAACCAAGCCACCAGGATAGATCCAAAGGAAAAATCCCCTAAGTCGGCCACTTGACACCTGGTGATCTATCCCACCATCTTGGCATGCAACATCAATCTCCAGGCGAAATGCTCACCCCCTAGTGCCTGCTGCATGATCCTCAACTAGCCACCACTGATACGCTGAGTTGTGAGTGACACATACAATCTCATAACCATCGCTTCCATGCAATGATGTACTAGGGAATCCATCGCCCCAATCCTCACCACTGACCCAGACATAAAATCCTCTCTCGAACAATATGTTCGGGCAAGAGTAGCCAACTGCCCCTCTTCAACTACCACTGGCTCATCTAGCAGCAGGGTTCCTCGAAAAGGGAGCCTAGTCATAAAATAGACATCCTCCTCAACAGAGAATGCCAAGTGCTCCCCATGCACAATAAAACAATGCAACTCTAGACTCCACATAGATATTATGAAATACAGTAGATACTCCTGTGCCCTCAACAGTGGGCACTCAAAAAACTTCAGCAGCCCACAGGTTGCCAAAGCACCACAAACAGTCGGCTCCTCATCCCTCATGGCCTCCCTCAGTGGGGCCGAGTCCCTCTCTCTGTAATGGATCGACATCGTCCCAAATGATCACCTACATCCACATATACAGTACTCGATTATCCATCACAAAAACACCAAAATCTCCCCCCCCAAAAAAAAAACAAAAGTGAGGGAGATAAGTTTTCTCACCCTCAGCTTTGCCTCAAAGGCACGACTGTTTTCCCCACAAGCGTGCACACATGTGCACCTGTTTACCCAAAAAGCGCACATGTATGTTCACCTGTTAAACCCACAGATGCACATTTGGTGTGCGGTTGTTCACTACACAGTTGTGCACTCATGCACAACTGTCAGCAACACAGTCGCGCACATATGCACGACTGTGTTTCGGACAGGCGCACACCCCATGCGCGCCTGTTTTCCCAAATAGCGTGCCCCCCTTGTGCAACTATCCCCATTACAGCTGCACATTCATGCACAATTCTCCATCAATCACCCACGCATGTGGGGGGCCACAACCCTAAAAACCCACCGTACAATCATTTGTACGGTCCTACCCAAAAATTAACACCTGACTACTGTACAAGAGGATGAGACCACTAACCTGACTCTTGCACCTCCTAGATTGGCTTCCTCACACTCCTGGAATCTCCGAATCAGCTCTGCAATCTCCTCTCTAACCACTATAGCAACAAGTACAAATGAGGTGGCCATGTGGGCCCTACAACTATATATAGGCCCTTTTTGCCAAACTTCCAGACTCAATTCTGGGAGCTCTGAGCATCCATTTTTCAATCCGTCTTCAACCACATGATCATCACCCCATCATCTACATAAATATAGTCCCTGGGCCATTTTTCATCCTTAGCCCCCATGGAGCTATTTTTCCATACTCCATTCATGTATGCATGCTCATGTTCAAAATTATCAAATAAACGGTTATATGTTCAATTATCTTTAGATATTGTTCACGTCGGGTATTTGGTTGTCATGTGTGAAGGTACTTGGTCATCACACTCCAGTGCGACCCCTTCAGGTATATAATCAACACTGACTTGTAATCATTCCCTCTGAATCTCAATTGCATCTCCAGTCACACCCTCTGAAATTTTCCTTTAGGGTCCCTATATCTGGATTTGCAGTACTGTCACCTCCATTGCATTTTGTGTAATGTCACCCGGTAGCACTCTCCCCCATGTGAGTTGTCCCCTTCCTAGCCCCCCTTGGCACTTTGACACTCATGTTGTTTTCAACCTATAGGGATGGGAGTCCCGATAGTCTTACATCATGTCACGAATCAGCCACATACTCCTTCTCCTCATTTTTCTAGCCTACCCAACGGACTCCCAAAGCACTTCCTCACAGTTTTATTTTGACTCTACTCTCGCAACACCATTTACCATCCATTTCATCCACCATCGGTTTGCCCATCTTCAGATTTACCTCCATACATTTCCCTACTACAGAACCCCGCCTATGGGGCCCCAAACCTCCACTTGTTTTTTAACCAACTTGCGCCATCCTCAAGCCAAGCCATCTTACACTGGGGCACCTATTTCTGTATCTGCATTATTATCCCCACTATTTTTTTAATTCTTTTTGTAATCAAGCCTTTGTTTCCAACATTTTACATAACTTTTTGTCGTCACCTTTGGCGACCTTCTTTCGTTTTGGCAAACGCAAAACATGTTGCCCTTGGTTGGTGCATTCCTTATCACCTACTTCTGTTGACATCATCCATAGAATCTAAGTATCCCACAGGCCACCTACCTATGCTCTCTAAGTTTGTTCACTTTACCCCGCCTCTGGCACAACTTATCCCATGTCTCGTTGTCCCCCTGACACTCAACCTAGTTGAATGGTTGCGGCCACTTATACTTCACATATAATCCCAACCAAGGGCACTCTTGAGTCTCCACACATATTGACTTCATCCATGTACCTCCTCAGTTCCTAACCTCACCTAGTGGATTTCACGAAGCCCTTTTCTTCTTGGAGTCGCGTCTCCCTTTTTGTCGACATCAACACAGTTTCCAGAAGGACGACAGTATCTTGACTCTCATTACCTTTACAATGAGGAGTCTCAGACGACACAGGGATAACCATCATTGCTCTCTGTTGTCGTTGACCCCCATAACATTTGACTTCAACACTTTCTCATGTTACGGTGGGTCTTACTTTGTGACTATTGCAGTTTTTTTTTATATTTTTCGAATACCTTTGATTGTTGTTGGGCTATCAATGCTCACAAAATCCGTGATACTTCTTACAGGTGTCATTGCCTACTATTTCAATTATTTTTCCTCATCAGGATTGTCCTCTGCCTTTATCAAAACCGCCCCCGAGGGTGCTGCAATTGTCTACATTAACACACGGTTTCAGTTACTGTACAACACCCTTTTTTGAGTTACATGACACGAGCATGGGGCATGCCCACCTTGTTTGTACACAATTTATTTTCCACACCTTGCAAAATTTTTGGTCCTACAAGCTCCCTTTTCCCTCCACTGGGTCTCTCTTGATACTCTCACTATCGCTCTTTCTTACAACAATACTCCCAGTAGAAGAAACATTGATGAATTTTGGCTATCCGTATGCTCCTAACCTCATCCATCAGAGACCATCTGTTATCACTAAAATTTCATCCGCAAATGGTTATAGGAATCCAACATCTTCAAAGAGCTATGAGTTCACCCATGGACCAAAATTACCAAAAAAACATTTCCAAAAGGTCCAAAACTATACAACTAGTTATAAAATCAAGATGCACTATGACTATATAGGGCACGCGCACACATGCGCCATCAAGAAATGCAGGAAAAGTGCACATGCTCATGATGCACGACTATGGATGCTAAAAGCCACGCACACCTAAGAATGACGCATTTATCATGTTGGTCAGCCTCCCACCCAATTCTGGTTCAGCTTCCAGGTTGATTTGGCATCCAAATCTCGGCTAGATCTGGCTGGGTGGCTCATCAAAGACCTAAAGGTGCCCTAAACAACCCATTTTCACACTAAAAGTTGGTTTCATAATACCTCAAAGTGGTGCTATAAAACAAGGCCATGGGTGCACTACATTTTCAAGGAATTCATTTACAAGGTTATGTTGCTGCTATTCTCTTAGGGAAACCTCTTTTCTCATCAATAGCATACTAGCACCATTCCATTTGGGTAATACACATCACCTTTTGAGTGGGTTAGCTTGGGATTCTTTCACCATTTCTTTCAAGTTTTCAAGTTGTAATAAGAGCTAAATCTTGAGGGTCCAAGAGCCCTCCCTTGGAGGAAGAAGGGACCCAAAGTCCCCTTTCTCTTTGCTATTTTCTTTTCACTAATACAATCATTTCCATTGGTGACATGAGTCTTGTTTGTTTCTTTTTCTTATGTCCTTATGCACAATAGTTTAATTGTTTTTTCCCTTCCTAGTTTAATTCTTATCTTAGTCTTTTATGTTTATTCTTCTAACCCTTTCCTTTATGGTTGTCTTGCTTAGCTAACCCAACTAAGCTTGTAAGCACCTTCATTTTTCTCATTTAGGTGACAAAAGAGGCACAACGGTGTCCATACTCTTTACGATGTGTTGTTTTTATTAAAAGTCTCTTTCTATTATAGCCCCTGCATGTTTTACAAGGGAGATAAAAAATTTAGATCACCCAAATCCTCCAATGCAGATATCACGTCTCCTTGTCTTAGTGGAGGAATGTTATGTGACATTTTTCCGTACCAAAATTTCAATTATGATTATCTTCAAAAATAAACCTCACTAGTTTAACTATTTTTAATGCAATTAAAAAAGTAAACAAAATTTGTATTCTTACCAAAAAATATCCCCTATAACCTCTCCAAACCATCACTAGTTACGCCGAAAGGCATACACCTATTGACAATTGACAGATTTAATAGGGGTTTAGAGCTTAATAAGTTTTTTATGGACATGATTAAATATGGCTGGAATATTCTTAGTAGTCACACAAAATAAATGGCTATGATTTCAATCATTAACTTCCTAGCTATTATAAAGACATTCGTTTATGTGTTTACTTTTTTACATTTACCTAATTATATTTAAAAATTACTTTGATAGCTAACTGATTGCCACGTAAGTGATTAACATAAATTAAAATATTAACACCAAATTTAATATATTCTTTTAAGGATTATTTTCATCTTATCAACTTTTCGGCGTTGATCAACCACAATTATATGGCTGTGCTAGTATAGACTACATTTCTAATATTTTGAACTTTTTTAAATATATATCACTTTTTACGGCTATGGACACATAGTTATTCACCTGGTCAAGATATTTGGCGGAGTCTTTGTTCGTCGAATATCCGACGAAAGGGACTTTAGCCACGCCGGATAGCCGATGATAAATTCTGTTTCATCAAATAGTCGATGGTCATAGATTTAAGAAACAAAAACAAAAAATGGAAGTAAAATCCAATAGTACTACCGATTTTATCGTACTCGAGTAAGACGTGGATTTTTCCTCCCATATGTAATAGTTCTTGTTCTTGCATTCAACTCACACTTGCTCAAAAAAATCAGTTTGTATATTCACTCTTGAAACAAGATCATCCAAAATCTCTTCCCTTATATGTACATATTCTTATTTGTTGAGAGATTGATTGAGCGTCCAATAACATAAATTGATCCAAGTTATCAGATTTCTTAGAACACTTCAATATGGACATTAAGAAAAAAATGAAAAGTATACTCCATTATGTAAGTAGTTATACTAGTGGATTATTTATACAAGCGAGTAGGAAATGCCCTAGGCTCTTAGATAGTTAGCCTGAAAAATGATTTAGGCATGAATGTTCACCATATCTACACTTGATTGTGAAAACATGTCCATTATAGGGACTTTAACATTGTTGTATAACCACCCAAATAGTTCCCATTTTGTCGTCTTTGTTGTTGAAATGTAATAATTACTTCAAAATATCTCTGAGAAATAAATGTTGTTGACATATCTGAATTATAGACCTTGTTCTAGAGACATCATCCCCATAACTTTTGTAACAAGTTCTCTAGATAAATCCAGATCTTTCCTCCTTGTATATATATACCTATTTTCTATATCAATAATAAATGCAAAAAAATTCGAAGAGAAGAAGCTCATGAGTATAACTCCTTTGTTTTTTTGGTGTACTCTATTTTACAACTTTAACTTTGTAAAACTTTTCTCTTTTTCTCTCAAATTGGTATCATAGCCAAAGATCCCCTAAGTGTTGATATATATATATATATATATATATAGATATATATGTGGTGTTTATATATATATATATATATAGTGTTTATATATATATATATATATATATATATATATATATATATATATATATATATATATATATATATATATATATATATATATATATATATGGTTTTCATAACAGGATTCCCTAAGTTGAGTGGAGCCGAGCAACTGAGAAGGACAGGACTGCGAACGAAGGAATAAAATTCTAAAAATAAATAAAATAGTGTAGTTAAGATGGACTCGGATGACCACTTCTCTTCGTTGTGATATTTTATAGTTTTGTATAATAAAAATTACTACTCGCAATTGCCATGGTGCTGTACTTTAATAAAATGTGTAATGTCATCTTGTTAGAATTTAAGTTTTGTTTTAAATATATAATTATAATCCAAATATTTAAGTTATTGTGTATGTGAGTTATTGAGAAAAAAATAAATCATGGGAGTTATATTATGAATGTTTCTAATCATTAAATAAACATACATAATTTTAATGTTGGAAAGAGGGCGAAATACTTCATTACTTACTAGTAACAATCCTCTTTAATTATTTAAACATGACAATGGTCAATAAAGCTCTGTATTTGAGATATGAATAATTTGGATATATTTATTTATTTGTGAGAGTGAAATGGGGAAATGTTTTTTTTTCTTCCCCTATATGTGCAACCTTTGTATATGCACATATTGTTGAGTGATTTCCTCCACACAAGCTAGTTTTATTTTTAGAAATGTAATGCTCTTCCATGGGAACCATCATTATATGTGTGTCATTTATCTTAGAAGAATTTATGAATTCTCTATTGCAATCTAATGTCATTTCATTCTAATTGATTTTTAAATATATAACTTCAATGTCTCCATTTCAATTTGGCTTTACATTGATTAAAAAAAGACAACAAAGGATGATGTAGAATTCTCACTATGTTGGAACCTCTTCTTATTACAAAATGTGGAGATACCCTACAAGGTACAAATTGCAATAGGAGAAGTCCCGACCAATGTACATGGAACTTGTTCATTGAGCCTAATGTCAATTAAGAGACTGATATCAATGCCATGAAAATGAATCATGTTCACTTTAAAATAGGTTTATCAACACACAATAGTGTAATTACTAGTATGCATAGTGACTTTGAAGCGTTGATCATTGTTGGTGCCCATTTTGCTGTTTTGAAAACCATGTGTACAATAGTGTTTGTGCACCTAGTTTTTCTCTTCATGCTGAGTTCAACCTATGCACCCATTTTTTTGTTGAACACCCTACTCTTGATCTAAACATTTGTTGAACACCCTACTCTTAATCTAAACAATCAAAACCATGAATGTAACTAGAAGTAGCATGCCCACTTATTCTTGTGTTAGAAGACTATGTTGTAGGAAGGTATGGTCATTTTATAATTGTTTGTAATTGATTTATAGTGTATTTAATGGAATGCAAATGGTGGGATGAGAGTTAGACAATGGGTTATTTTGGTTCTCATATTGAGTTATAAAGAGTTTGTATGGACCATTCTTATGGATTGAATATATAATATTATGTGATGGTCCCCCCCTATTTTTTCTATGTTATGTGTGTTGATTTGAATATCTCATTAATGTAAGAAGATTGCATTAAATTTACATGTTTGTTTTTCTTGTTATTCAAATCTATTCTTTTAATGTTAATTAGTGTCTAAGGTGATAACTTGTATTTGTTAGGATATTAAATATGTATACACTAATGAACTTCATTGTTGGTGTAAGTTTAAAACTCTAGGTTTGAAATCATCACCAAAAAATGGTTTATTTTCTTGGAAAAGACAAAGTTATTGAAGAAATAATAGATATGTCATGGAGACCATCACAATGGGAGATACACATTGGATTAATAAAAGATAAATTGAGTTTGCATAGAAAGAAATCCAATCTTATGGATTGAATAAAAAATACTATGCCATGCTCCACCTGCC
>JZKD02S2074804.1:286043-311410 GCA_000966675.3 Picea glauca
TCCCCCCTAATTTATCTGGTTATTTGTGTTGATTTGAATATCTAATGAATGTAAGATGATTGCATTAAATTTACGTGTTTGTTTTTCATATCATTAAAATCTATTATTGTAATTTTCATTAGTGTCTAAGGGAAGAAATTACCCTTTTTAGGATATTAAATATGTAGATACTAATGAAATTAATTCTTGGTCTAAGTTTAGAACCTAGGGTTTAAAATTATCACCAATAATTGGTTTAGTTGTCTTGAAAATACAGATGTATTGAATAAAACATAGATATGTCATAGAGACCTTTACAATGGGAGATACAAATTGGATGATAAATTGAGTTTTCATAGAAATAAATCCAAATATCGCTACATATAGACCCTGAAGCATGGAAGGATAGGTATCTTTACTTAACAAGCACAAAATATCTTTTTTTTTCCTATTTTATTGCATGCATGGATAAAAAGGTAGGAGGAAATCAATACTCTAAGGAATTCCCAAGAAACAATGGTGGGGGATCAAGCAAAGATCAAGAGACTGGAAATATTAGAGAGTAAGTGGAGTTGAGCAATTGACTTCTAGTTTAGCAGAGTCAAAGATGGATACATTGTGGAATTTTATTTTGAATATCATAGTTCCTTTAGAATTCTTGAATGGGAATTTGAGTCCGGACTAAGAGGTAGACTATTAGAGAAAATACCACTAAATATTTAGATGTTTTTTATCGAAAAAGCATTGATAGAGAAAATACCTAACATGAGAGTAAGCATAAGTAGTAGGGGGTAGGAGAAGTGGTGCAGAACTCCCTGCCTCAGCAGGTTCTGCGCGACCTCCCGGTCTTAGGATCGTTCTGATTTCTCCTCGAGTCAAAGTGACTCTTTTAGTTCCCTGCTGGAACCTTCAACGAATCAGATCCACAGGTCTTGCATGAAAACCCAATCCACACAACATGCACTTAGCGTGATTCTTCCCTTCCACACGGCCAGCAGGCATGACCGTGACCCTTTTTGAGAAGGTATTTCGGGTTTCACTATTTCAGGAGTTCTGATGTCGAATTTCTTGACCCCTCGATTCCCTGAACCTCGAAATGCTGAAATGATCAAATGGACTCAATCAAAAACTAGCCCCTGGCCCACATCTTGGTCCTTGTGATCGTTTCCTCCATGATCGCAGCCTAACTCTGAAGGTACGTCGTGTTTTGCGACTTCAGGACTTTCAATGTCAAGCACCCAACTTCTTTTCCCCGGGATTGTCGAAATGCCGAATCCCGAACTTCCGAAACATGTGACCACAACTTCACTCCAAAGATATCTTGCTTTCAGGACTTCAGGGTTTCCAAGGCCGAAGTGCCCAGCTTCTTGTCCTCAGGATTGCCGAAAGGCCGAATACTGAAACTTCAAAATGTGTGACCACAATCCCACTACAAACGAATGTCATGTTTCACGACTTTGGGGTTTCCAACACTCTGTGCCCTGCTCCTTGTCTTTGTGATCGCCAAAAAGCTGAATCCTGAAATATTGAAATGTGTCCCTATCCCGTGGTTGATGCTATTCCTCAGAACGCTTTTGGTTTTTCGTGTTTCATGGAATCACGATCCCGAATGCAACAACTCCTTACCCCTTCAATCTCCCGGTATCTGAAATACTGAAGTACCGAACCCGGATACGCCGGTCTTCTGCTCCAGACTGGGATCAATGACTCATAGCCTCTCCTGATCTGACGTCTTGTGTCTTTTCAGGATTTTACGGGTCAAGAGTTTCAAACTCTTACCCTTTTCATTCTCGGTAGCCGAAATGTCGAAATCCTTCTTTCAAGAATTTCCCTAAAACCTCGACCGTTCTCCACGTATCCTCCTGTTGGAAGGTCATGATCCTTTTGGGATTTCATGGGTCAAGAGTTCTGACTATTTCCCTTTGTATCTCCCGGTAGCTGAAATGTCAAAATAGGCCTTTCACTCCCGTCTTCACAAACAAGGTTTAAACCTCATGCAGCTTCTCCTAGATCTAATGGCTATCGGTCCATGCACCCAGATCTGACGGTTCACATCTCTTTCTCCTCCGCACTCTCCTCCTGCTTGCCTGGATACAAAAGTCAATGGTCCAGATGAAATACAAAAGTATGAAAACCCGATACGTCGGTCTTCCGCTCCAGACTGGGATCAACGGCTCATAGCCTCTCCTGATCTGACGACTTGTGTCTTTTCAGGATTTCATGGGTCAAGAGTTCTGAACTCTTACCCTTTGCATTCCCGGTAGCCGAAATGTTGAAATCCTTCTTTAAGGAATTTCCCTGAAACCTCGACCTCTCTCCATGTATCCTCCTGTTGGATGGTCACGATCCTTTCAGTATTTTGTGGGTCAAGAGTCCCAACTCTTTCCCTTTGTATCTCCCGGTAGCCGAAATGCCAAAATAGGCCTTTTGCTCACCTCTTCACATATGAGGTTTAAACCTCATCCAACTTCTCCTAGATCTGATGGCTATCGGTCCATGCACCCAGATCTGACAATCCAGATCTCTTTCTCCTATGCACTCTCCCCCTTCTCGCCTGGATATGAAACTCAATGGTCCAGATCTTTTCTCCAGTTGATCTAATGGTAGTTCTTACTCCTGTCTGAATATGCGCTTCTTTTGTCTCCTTGGAAGATTTTTGAAGTATCAAAGGTATCGGCCTTTGTTTCCTCTGTGGCCCCTATGACTATGGTCTTCGCCTATGTTCTAAAGACGCTGTCTCTTCTGATATTTCCAACCTCTTAAACCTTGGATGGTTTCTTTCTCCAAAAGGCCTCGGCCTTTGTCTCTGCTATGAAGCCTGAATCCCTTGGTTCTCACATGTATTCTAAGGACGTTGTCCTTCCTGAGCTTTGTTGACTATGAAACCTCAAAGGGTTTCTCAACCTCCTACCCTCCTTGTAGGGTCCCTGCACACAACTGTGCTACCCCTTCTGAGCTTGTTTGTGGCTTTGACCTCAACAATCTCTATCCCTTTCTCTCCTTGAAAGGATGTAAGTTCCCTCTGACAACTTCTCACTCAAGAACTCCTTGTTGAGCCTACAGGGTGTTCAGTAACCCTGTGAAGGTCTTCTCCTGACACTTCTTCTCCTTTCTGAACTCAAACAAGAGTTCTTTCTATGCACACCTGCACCAACTCAATGTCCTCTTGGCAAATTTTTCCAGAATCCTCATTGATTCTGTCTTCTTGCCGAACTTGAAATAGAGTTCTTCTCCTAATGAATCTTGTGCATTCATTCAATGCCCTCTTGGCAGAGTCTTACAAAATTCTTATCAATTCTTCTCCTCCTCTATGTGCTCTCCTATTCACCTACTCAATACCCTCCTCGCAGAGCTTCTACATAATCCCTCAATGATTCTGGTCTATCCTATGCTCTCTTCTGCACAGTCTTGCCTCCAAGGTATTCAACAACCTTCAGGATTCTCCTTCAGTCAGTGACTTCATCTAGTGTGCCCTCCTGGCACGTCTTTTTCTGAATCCGAAGAAGTCAAAAGTGCAGTCCTTGCACTATAGAACCCACAGTATTTTATCATGCAACCTCTTGCATGAAGATTCAAAGAACCCAAACCTGGAATCAAAGAACTCACAGATAATAAATCTTGTCCATCCCTACAAATGCATACCTAACATACATCTACAACATATCATCAACACATAAAGACATTCATTCATGAACTCGTAAACACATGAACAACAACATGTAGGAAAAATTGCTCTGTTTGTATTAATCAAGAATGCTTTATTACAATGTGTTCGAGCTCGGAGTGCAACAGAGTCTTGGTTCTCTTATACCCTTCTAAAAAATTACTACTATTCTTCTTTTCCTCTCTACAAACTAACTACAGACTCTCTACTAGATACCAAGAATATATTTTTACAAAAGGGGGTTCCTCGAGCTCTTCCCTCCATCCTCACCAACTCTCATTAATTACAATGAATTAAAACAAATGGGGCATCTAATCTGAATCATAGTTAGATCCCTTTATACCTGTCAACCATTAAGGTGACACTAACTAAAGTCTGCTCAAAGGCACGACTTTTTCTCCTCGGCCTTACAACTTTTAATACAATTAATTCAAATTCAAAATTTGAAAGTGAGAGGGTTGCGCCTCTCCTCTCCTAATGAATGCATGTGTTACTGAGTTGGTTGGGTGGCGTATAGCTGGCTTGGAGAGATGCTTCTACATCATAATCCACTACTGTGAAACATTCATGAGCTCCTGCTCATGAGCTTCCCAACATTGTTGTTGAAATCCACCTAGATCCGAAACAATTCTTTGGAGTTGTCCATCCACTCCATTTCTTTGCCGTTGTTGCTGCATCTGCTGCCCTGCTGCTATGGCAGGTTCTCCTCTACTCAGCTTCCCTTTGTTGACCACTTCTGTTGATCGGATCATCAGCCTTCTGATCTCCTCAATTATCATGTCCAGTTGCTCCCGTGGTTGCCTCTCCTTATGCATTCTTCTCGGCTGCACTTCCTCCTTATCAGTGGGTAGATCATCATGATCCCCCATGTTATTTTCTTCCTCTGTGGCCTCAACTTGCCACCCTACTACAGACTCTTCTTCTACAGTTTCATCACTGATTCTCTTCTCAACTTCCTCTTCTGACAGCTTGACTGTCATCTCTCCTGCTAGCATATTCTCCAGATTCCTCCAACTGCTCCTCAGACTGGAATTCTCCTTCATTTGTCACTGCATGCCTCTGCACCGCAGTTATCATCTGTTAAGCTCCATGGCTGAAATTTCTCAGTGATTCCTCAGAATGATCCTTTACTAACATCTGCATGACTGTCTACTCATGGAAATCATATACTAGCTCTGGATGGTTCAAACAATCCTACAGCATCTCTAACTCCTTCTCCCATGGAGTGAGCATCTTATTTGCATTCTCTTCTTCTTTTCTTCCTGTCAGCTTCAGTGTTGCAGCTATCTCCCCTTCAGCTTCCTGGCTGAAATTTTTGAACCATTCTTCTGAATGCTCCTTTTCCTCTACTTGGGTAGCCTTTGATATTTTCTCCATCCCTTTCTCCATGATAGTCTCTGTTGGCTGTCTTTTTTCTGTTGTTGCCTCGACAACACACATGCTGGCCTCAACTGGGCTATATGGAAGGAACACCTTTATCCCTCCAATCATCAGAATGCTCTTATGATATTCCTCTATCATCTCTTATTGTCGATATGAACTCACCTCTGAGTTCATGAGACTTTTAGTCAGTCTCATCTTCTCTCCCTTTCCCACTTGAGTTTTATGTCTTGCCCTCCTGGCAGTCCTTGAGATCATCCTGTTACCTTTGTTCATCCTCAACACCACTGAGATTTCTCCCAGCTTCTGGTTCACACACATGGACCACTTTCTCCACTAACTTGTTGAGGTCTTCAACACACCCCAACAATCCTCTCAACAATATCCGTTATCTTCGGGCTAATAACTCCTGAATCGGCCATTTCACCTTTGTCTTGATGAGCCATTCATACACCCATCGCGATTTTGTATCCTGTTGCATTTGAAATGCAAGCTCCTCCATCCTCGCTCTTATATTAGTGAGTTATTTATCCATCTCATCATTGCTCGGCTGCTTTTGATGGATCTTCCTTCCATCGCATCCATGGCCTTCAATAACCATATTTTGTCTTTTGTCTGCCCTCCTAGAAAACCCATTGTTGTCCCTCTGTAACTGTGAGTGCTTCCAGCCTTTTCTTATAGTCGACTTGACTGTCTATTTGTTGTTGTGTTCTGCAACAATCTCTTCAATCCTATTCATCTTAAATATATAGACGAAGTCCTTCTTTGATACCACACTTGGTGTGTATCAGACTACTCCTTTTCCTCTAGTTCCCTTTGTCTGAAATATACAGAAAAAATCAAGCTCTGATACCACAAATAACGCAACACCCACTGACTTAGCAGGTTCTGCGCGACCTCCTGGTCTTAGGATCATTATAATTTCTCCTCGAGCCAAAGTGGATCTTTTATTTCCCTACTGAAACCTTCAACGAATCAGATCCACAGGTCCTGCATGAAAACCCGCTCCGCACAACATGCACTCAGCGTGAGTCTTCCCCTCCACACGGCCACCAGGCATGACCGTGACCCTTTCCAAAAAGGGATTTCAGGTTTCATTATTTCGGGAGTTTTAATGTCGAGTTTCTTGACCCTTAGATTCCCTAAACCCCGAAATGTCAAAATGACAAAATGGACTCAATGTGACCGTTTCCTCCGTGACCTCAGCCTAACTTCAAAGGTACGTTGTGTTTCGTGACTTTGGGACTTTCAATGTCAAGAACCCAACTTCTTGTCCCTGGGATTGCCGAAATGCCAAATCCCAAACTTCTGAAAAGTGTGACCACAACCTCACTCCAAATATATGTTTCTTTCAGGACTTCAGGGTTTCCAATGCCAAAGTTCCCAGCTTCTTGTCCTCGGGATTGCTGAAAAGTCGAGTCCTGAAAATTTGAAATGTGTGACCACAGGTCCACTACAAATAAATGTCGTGTTTCATGACTTCGGGGTTTCCAACACTCTGTTCCCTACTCCTTGTCTTCGGGATCGCTGAAAAGCCGAATCCTGAAATGTCGAAATGTGTCCATGTCCCGTGGCCGACGCTATTCCTCAGAACGCTTTCAGGTTTTGATGTTTCGGGGCTTCACGATCCCAGCTACAACAACTCCTTGCCCCTTCGAGCTCTCGGTATCCAAAATCCCAAAGTAACAAACCCTGATACGTTGGTCTTCCACTCCAAACATGGATCAATGACTCATAGCCTCTCCTGATCCGACGACTTGTGTCTTTTTAGGATTTCATGGGTCAAGAGTTCTGAACTCTTACCCTTTGCATTCCCAGTAGCCTAAATGTCAAAATCCTTCTTTCGAGAATTTCCTTGAAACCTCAACCGTTCACCACATATTCTCTTGTTGGACGGTCATGATCCTTTCGGGATTTCATGGGTCAAGAGTCCCAACTCTTTCCCTTTGTATCTCCTGGTAGCCAAAATGTTGAAATAGGCCTTTAGCTCCCCTCTTCACATACGAGGTTTAAACCTCGTGCAACTTCTCCTAGATCCGATGGCTATCGGTCCATGCGCCTAGATCTAATAGTCCATATCTCTTTCTCCTACACACTCTCCTCCTGCTTGCCTAGATACAAAACTCAATGGTCCAGATATTTTCTCCAGTTCATCTAACGACAATTCTTGCTCCTGTCTGAATATGCGCTTCTTCCGTCTCCTTGGAATATTTATGAAGTACCAAAGGTCTCGGCCTTTGTTTCCTCTATGGCTCCTGTCACTCTGGTCTTCTCCTGCACTTTAAAGATGTTGTCTCTTCTGATCTTTCCAAACTCTGAAACCTTGGATGGTTTCTTGCTCCAAAAGGCCTTAGACTTTGTCTCTGTTGTGAAGCCGGAATCTCTTAGTTCCCGCCTGTATTCTAAGGATTATGTCCTTCTTGATATTTGTCGACTATGAAACCTCAAAGGGTTTCTTGAACTCCTTCCCTCCTTGTAGGGTCCCTGCACACAACTGTGCTACCCCTTCTGAGCTTTTCTGTGGCTCTGACCTCAACAGTGTCTTTCCCTTTCTCTCCTTGAAAGGATGTAAGTGCCCTCTGGAAACTTCTCACTCAAGCACTCCTTATTGAGCCTGCAGGGTGTTTAGTAACCCTGTGAAGGTGTTCTCCTGAAACTTCTTCTCCTTTCTGAACTCAAACAAGAGTTATTTCTGTGCACACCTGCACCAGCTCAATGTCCTCTTGGCAGAGTTTTCCAGAATCCTTAGTGATTCTATCTTCTTGCCGAACTCGAAATAGAGTTCTTCTCCTAATGCATCATGTGCATTCGTTCAATGCCCTCTTGGCAGAGTCTTACAGAATTCTTAGCAATTTTGCTCGTCCTCTCTGTGCTCTCCTATGCACCTGCTCAATACCCTTCTGTCAGAGCTTCTACAGAATCCCTCAATTATTCTAGTCTATCCCGTGCTCTCTTCTGCATAGTCTTACCTCCAAGGTATTCAACAACCTTGAGGATTCTCCTTGAGTCAGTGACTTTAGCTAGTGAACCCTCCTGATACCTCTTTGCCTGAATCCATAGAATTCAAAAGTGCACTCCTTACACTGTCTTACAGAACCCACAGTATTCTGTCATGCAACCTCTTGCATGAAGCCTCAAAGAACCCAAACCTGGAATCAAAGAACTCACAGATAGTAAATTCTGTCTATCCCTGCAAATGAATACCTAACATACATCTACAACATATCATCAACACATAAATACATTCATTCATGAACTCTTAAACACATGAACAACAACACGTGGGAAAAACTGCTATGTTTGTATTAATCAAGAATGCCTGATTACAATGTGTTTGAGTTCGGACAGCAATAGAGTCTCACCTCTCTTCTCCCCTTCTAAAAACTTACTACTATTCTTCTCTGCCTCTCTACAAACTAACTACAAACTCTATACTAGATACCAAGAAGATCTTTTTACAAAAGGGGGCTCCTCGATCTCTTCCCTCCATCCTCACCAACTCTCATTAATTACAATGAATTACAACGAATGGGCCATCTAATCCGAATCGGATTTAGATACCTTTCTACATGTCTTCCATTAAGGTGACACTAACTATAGCATGCTCAAAGGCACTTCTTTGGCTCTTCGTCCTTACAACTTTTAATACAATTAATTCAAATTTAAAATTTGAAAGTGAGAGGGCTGAGCCTCTCCTCTCCCAATGAATGCGCGCATTATTGAGCTGGCTAGCTGGCGCATAGATGGCTTGGAGCGATGCTACTGCATCAAGAAGAAAGAAGGAAGATGGGATAAGAAGATAAAAATTAAAATGGATCCAGATACAGAGAATAAGAAAAGAGTAGAAATATACAAAAGAAGAAATGTCTTGACTAAGGTAGTTTAGAAAATATAGTTTCATAGTTCAAAGAAAAGGGGAGAAAAATTTGTATATAGTAGTATAGGGTAAGGACAATACAAAGGAAAGAAGTTTAAAAATATGGTGTTGTTATAGAGGCCATGCTAGAGGTGCACATACAAGAGGTAGGGTCACTATAGGGGTATATTGTGTAGGAAGAGATGCTCAAAGCCCACTCTGAAATAGATGATAATAGAGTAGATGTAGGTGATGTTGGATTCATGTGCTTGATAAGAAATAGTGAAGAGAGATGGAAATGTTGATATCGATGTTGGGGATGACTGATCCAGGTGGATATTGGTGGCCACCCACCTATTTGACTTGGACTCCCACCATTCTTTCTGTCAATTTTTCAATTTCCTTAATTGTAGCACAATTTACTATTTTTGGAAGTTTTTTGGGTCGTGAACTTTCGAAGCCATTTTGAGGCCCTAAACGAGTTTTTTTAGGCATGGATCGATCCATAAATATATTCAAGGTTATTTTTGCCAACAGTTGTAGTCCTTAGAATAAAGTAGTTGTCTGAATAAAGGTATTGTAATGACATGCATAGAATCTCTATTGGCAGGCATAGCTGATCATGGATAGATGGTGAGCCAAACCAACTCTATGTACTCAAAGAGGTATTGGGAGGAATTGGTCTTTCTATCGATTATAGAAGTTCAAACTCATTTAGTTGAAACTCATTCAACAACAATATAATGACTTTCCAAGACGAAGAAATAATACTACTTTAGAAGACCCTTCCCTAATTCACAGTTTATACATGTAGAGATACAAGCAATCTACATGTCACTGGAATATGCATGCATGAACAAAATGAAGACCAATATAGATGAAGCCACAACAAATGACCACTTTACCACCATGTGGAACTAAGAGTAGTGCAGGGGTTGGTGGTTGTGTGAGATTGAGAAACTGATGTAGCTCCAAAGATGAGGTAAATACGGTAATATGGTCCAATTGAAATTTAGTATTTTAAATTATATTAAAACACTGATAAACATGGAAAACAAATTCTATGAGATAAAGGATGATGAAGTCCAACAAGTCCAAATAAGTCTATCCACTCAAAGTTGATATTGAAATAGGTGTATACACTGAAATTTGCATTTCGTCAAAATCTAAAAAGAAAGATTCCTATTGAAATTGGGTATCCAAATAAGTCTACCCACTTAAATAAGTCTATCCATTGAAATTTGTATTTTGTCAAAGTATGAAAAGAAATATTCCTACTCTCCTTGTGTTATCAGTTCAGTTACACATAGATCCATCCAGGGATGATTTTAAGGATATAAATTTATATTAAAATGTAGAAACCTAGGCTAATATTACTAGTCCTTAATATGAAAATTGTAAAATGTTTGGCGATATTTTTGTAAAAATATTCAAATTTCTAAGGATTTTATATAGATTCTACAAAATTTTGGCGATTTTTAAGGTAAAATTTTTTTATTCTATGGAATTTGGGTGAATCATTTTTAGAAACAAATGGAAATTGGCGAATCTTTTTTTGGGAAAAACCATGGAAAATTAGCCCATTTGCGAAATTTAGCCCCTAAAATCATCTATGGATCCATCGTGTCTCACACCAAATCTAAAACATTTCATGCACAAAAACTATCTATATATATTGGTTATGTTGTACACAAAAAACATTCTCGTGATTCTTTTTATACTTAGGGTTTATATTTTAATATTATATGTTTTACCATACATAAATATGACATCATAAAAATAAATGGACTATAGAATGAATGCTTCTAACCATTAAAAAAACATATATAATCTTGAAAAGGGGAAGGAACACTTCATTGCTGAAACATTTCCATTGTCGAAGAGGGGAATCTAAAAATGGGGACATGAAAATGTAAGTCCTCCTATACCTATCTAAGGTATTGAATCATAGTCCTTTGTGATCCAACCCTTTGATTAACACTTGGATGAAATCTCTTCACCCAACCTGTGAGATATCATCACTCTAGTGTAAATAAAATTCATTTTCTCCTACACTCCTCATAGTAGAAAAAGTCCTTCTTTTCTATCATTGACCTTGGTCTCTCACTAAAGTGACTTCCTCTCAAATTCTCTTACAAGTGTATCTCACACAAGTCCCTACTATGTTGACTCCCTCAAAACAAGTCTTTTGTCCTCAACATCTTGTCAAAAGTGTTTTCCTCATTCTCCATAGCCTTGCTTTTATAATCATGAGTTACAATCTATTTCTAATATCGAAAGTGATCTATGGTTGAGATTACTTCTCACAATCACTTAAGATTTATATTACATACTGCATGCTATGCATGTTCCTTGAACAAATAAATTACCAATAGATAGAATTTTCCTTTATTAATTCCTTTTAACTAAAGTAAACTAAAGACTAGAAGATTCTCGACAACTTGCACATTCTAGACACATGTCAGTGTGGAAGTACATGTCCGATGATACCTCTAAAATCAGCAAGGGAAGAGGGCTAGAGAGAGTTAAAGAGATTGATTTAGACATATACATCTATGACAAATAAATTTGTTACTTGCTATTATAAATGTTGTAAAAACTTCGGGACGAAGTTTAAAACAAGAGGGGGTGTATTTAACATCCCGCTCTACTGAGCGCACTATATTTGACTCATTCTTTGAGGGAACTTGATTGCAAGTGATCTGAGTATGGTAAATTGTGATTTCATTCAGACTACGGGTTATATATGATTATGTTGGGGTTTTATGGATTATTGATTATATTGATGTGTGTGTGTATATATATATATATATATATATATATATTGTATGCTTTCGACAAGTTGTTCTCAGTGTGCATGACACATGATAGGTTAAGGATGTTGATGGCATCGATGGATTCCCTTGGACTCCGAATTGAGTCAGGGAGTGGGTTGTATTTATTTATTATTTCATTTCTCACACATATGTTGTATGATTTATTTTAGTATAAATTTATGTATATGGAATTATTGGTAATGTTCTTGTCAATGAATGCATGCTTGACAATGCTTTCTAATTCGAATCACATAAGGAGTAGAGGGGCCATGCACAGAAGCCATACATGGAGGGAGAGCTATGATAACATCCCTTTCATAGCCTACTAGAACTCTCATCATGGTCTAAATTGTAGGTTAACGATTACCTAGTTCAATAGGTCCAGGATGTCGTGAGGGAAGACTGAGATAGTCAGTCAACGAAGATTTCTAAGGAGTGTGTAATAAAGTGGAGTCATTATTCCTTAGAAGCCCTTAGTCTCTCACAAGGCCGATCAAGCGGAGTGTTGATTCCAAGGGTCAGACAACTTCCAAAATAAGTCTATGGCAAGTGACAGTCTTGGAGCATGGAGGCATGTCTTGAAGGGACTGTCACATAATTAAACTTAAGTAAATAAATCTATATGGCCTAGAAAAACATTGAAATATTTAGACCTTATTGGATTAAATAATTAATTAAACACTAGATTTAGTTGAAAATCCTACCAAGAGTCTTAGCCTAAGCCTAAGATTTTGCCTAAGTCTAAGTTTAAATTCAGGACTACTTAAAATATTAAATTTGGGATAAATCTGATTCTAGGAAAGGTGGGAAAAATATAAGGATTGAATAAAATGCACATGCATGCATAAATTATAAAAAAAGAAATTTTAAATAGAAACAAATATTAACCTGAGAGGTTGGTTGTACATATAATATAATCTAGAGTCAAACTACACCAGTCTAACTAGAAGACGACTCCTAATTAAAATCTAACTAAGATCTAGTTAGGGGACACTCCTTAAATGAGAATATGGGGAACAAAGGGACACCTAAGAGTGAACATAGGAACACATTGAGGATTGTGAGGGATTTTTATTTTTAAATTAAAAAAAAATGGTGATTACCGGTGTGACTAGGGGATATTGTGACAAGTGTGTGAGTGAGTAATCCAAATTAAAATTAACTAAAAATTTAATTATCTGTGAATGAGGACATGTGTCAATGAAAAAATTCTATAAAAAAAATTCTCGAGAAGGGAAAAGGATTTGATTTATGAGCATTGTTATGCTACCAAATTTTACTGGACTATGCTTTACTTGTGAGAGTTGGGATACCAAGCTTGTAAAAAGAGTGGAATCTCTTCCTTGCGAGGGCAGGTCTTGGAGCTATTATTGTTGGGTTCTTGTGGGTGGCCCCTTTGCGGCTCATGGAGATGAGGGTGAATAAGATCAATCATAGCATTGGTTGGTAAGTATTGGTGAATCTGATGTGATTAGCAAGAAAAGGAAAGGAAGGAGCACAAGACTTTGGAGGCATCTTCATTAAGAAACAATTCATTGGTTCTGGTATTTTTATATTCTAAATTGTATTCCTAGAATTAGTTTAGTTGTATTTTAGACTGATAAGGACACTATAGAAACATTGGAAATCCTAGAAACCAATTGTTATGATTACAGTCAAACAATATTAGTTCAAAGTTTATATTTTTAAAATTTCAATTTCTTCCAATCGGATAATAATTACAGTGTTTTTATTTTAAATTTACGATGTAATGTCGAACGTATTCCACTCTCTATTTTGGGATGGTTTGATCCTCATTGTGTAATTTCAATTCATATTGAGTATGGTCTATGTTCAAAAATGTATACCTTATCCATGTTTGAAGTTGAATGACCCAGTCTTTAGTTGAGATTATTTAGAAATTTAACACTGCATTTTTCGCTAGTAAACCAGGGTGTTAGTTACAAAATTTTTATGAGTCTCTCTTCAATTTCATTTAAATCCAAATGAATTCATCTAATGGGATCTTGTTAGAAATTCATTCTAGGTTTGAACTCGGTCATTTTCTTGTTAACACATTTTTCAATTGAACTTCGTTGTAGTATGATCTCTATTGAATTTAGCCAAATCTGATTTTATATTGTGTTTTTCCTCTGCCAAATTTGTTGATATATCTGAAGTAGGTAGTATGCATGTCTGTGCTAATTTATAGATTAATCCAAAATCCTCAGGACCGAGGGAAACCTATTAAAGTCTCTCGAATTTGACTTTTAATATGTAGTGCATTATCCCTCTTTCCTTGACAAAGTTATACATGTGACCACGGGTTAGAAACTAGGGCTAACCAAAAGTGGGTGCTACTTAGAGCTCTAGAACTCCAGTGCTCTGAAGGTTTTTAACTTCAACACTCCTTTCCACCCGAAGTGATTAACGAACAAATTCGGCTATAAAGTGAAGTTGGTTGGCACTTGTAGGTCAAACCTGGAATTTTACTTATCTTCATTGATGATTATAGATTTAATTGAATGGCTAGCGGAGATTCTCCTCATGCGAGAACCTATGGTGGAGAACCACTCCAGAACTCTAGGCTTCGAGGATTTATTTTCTTTCTTAACCTTACACTGTTTCAACCGAATCGAAGAAACTCTAAAGGGCTCGAAGTTCTGACGACTTACACTCCTTGTTAGATAAATGGTTTTCATTCACTCGATAGTTTGTAACTCTAGTATTTTCTCACTTGTTTTCAACAACGACTCCATTTTTCCGAAGTACCGAATTACAATTAACTTAGAGATTAACGGTTCCCACACCTTACTCATATATACAAGTATAATAAGATCAAGGGATTCAAGATTCAAAAGTTTTTGTAGATACAACTCATGTTACCTCTGAATAAATGAAGGTCAAACCCACATATCTTATGGTCCTTGATTAACCTTCGAGAACGATTGGGATTAATTCTAGGCTGCGAAATTTTGGGACTTTTCTCACCAAAATAGCTTTCACCCACCACCTCCCGAATGGACGAATTCTGAATACTAGGAATCTACCAAAACATGTACCCAACATTGACTGTAAGGATTTAATCCA
The DNA here is from genome assembly GCA_000966675.3 of Picea glauca. Lineage (NCBI taxonomy): Eukaryota > Viridiplantae > Streptophyta > Pinopsida > Pinales > Pinaceae > Picea > Picea glauca. The sequence continues at coordinate 300,808 of JZKD02S2074804.1, forward strand.
GACTTAGGAACTCTAGGAGTTTTGTAACCTTTAACTTCATGAATCTATTTCTTCCAGAGTACTGAATTACCGAACCTCCAAGGAACGAAGCATCGTAGATATAATGGGTTGTAATCGATCACTAGATCTATGACTTCCCTTCACTCCAGGACTTCAGAGTTTCATTGTTTTTCAAATCTTAGACAGTTAGGACCCAAACTTGTTGAACCGTCAAACTCTGACGGAATCAACAACTAGTATACACCCACCGATCTACAACGTAGATTTACTCCACAAATTCTGGCTACAAGGTTCTTTATTTACAAACTACTCAGATCTATTGAAGTGACGAAGCCCGAAGGTGTTATGGTTTTAAAGAGTGCACTACTCATGTCTCATAGGATGGCTGCAGGGATTTCAATTCCTCACGATCAGATCTCGTCCGCTAATTCTTTCAAAAATAATTTCACACTTTGTTTTTTCCACTTGAATCCTTCACACACTTTTTCTCTTGAACTCTAGACTCTAATTGTTTTCTTGCATGCCTGTGCACCTCTTTTGTGTAATATCACATTGTCCCTCCTCATATTTTTTCTTCTAAATTTTAAATCCTCCATCCATGATCTGGATTATTTTCGGCACGAAATCAAAGCGGAGATATAATAAAGAAATGCACAGAGATATCGCGTATATCCAATAATATAACAAAAATATATCAGAGATGCAACCGTAAACATAGAGATATAGTATTACACAATTTCTATTAATGAAATAAATTTATAGAGACTGTAAAAATATAGAGCGAAAGACTCGCTAGAATGGTGGCAGCTTATCTCTGAGAAGAGATGTGATGGCTACTCGCATTCGCAAGAAGATGATTCCATTGAGGTTCTGAAGGACTTTTTTTTACAATACAAAGGAATGCCAAAAACCCTATACATCCAAAAACCTAACCCTAGGAGATGAAGCACCAAAAGTGACGTGGGCCTCGTTTGGGTAAGTTAGTACATCAACTTCCCGGGGTCATAACTTTTGCATATAATCTCTGTTTTAGGAGTATGATAGCTCGTTGGAAAGGTATCGTCGAGGAGATTCATTTTGGGGGTTGAATCATTCTTTTGGATATCATTGAGAACCTATATCTCAAAAAAACTTCATTTAGGCCCTCAAAATGGCCCCGGAAGTTAAAACCTGCTAAAAATAGTAAATTGCCAAAATTGCTAGAAAACTGTTTTGAGCCAGTCGGAAAAGGTGGGTGGCCACCGATTTCCACCTGGATCAAACCTCCCTCCTTAGGAAGAAATGGTCTCCATTGCGTTGAGTTACCAGGGGAGAGGGAAAATCATTTGTTGGATCTGCATCATGGTGAGCTGCTTGTATTGCTCGAGATGTTGTGCTGCTTAGTTTGTGGAAGTCTATCATAAACCTATTGAAGATAAGGTTGTTCAACAAGTCGATCTACATGAAAGGAAGGTGTGTATAAGGAATATTTGTGCTTTTATACAACCTTGTTGACCTTCTTTTGTTGGATAGAAGGTGCAGGGGGCGAGTTTGTAGTGGTTGCAGTGTCCTTTTGTTCCCCTTTTGAACAAATTGTGAAGAAGCTGAATTTTGCAGTATGAGATACTACCTTGTGACACTTTTTAGGTGGAACAATAGTTGGAACTACCTCTGGTATTATGTAGAGATGACCCCCAAAAGTAACAATGACACTATGGGGTCGAGACTCATAAACATCATGGCATCTTAACATATATGGTTGGCCCAAGAGAACATCACAGACATCCAGTGGGAAAACATCACATAATACCTCATCTTTGAAGGGTTGGATGTCATATGAGAATCAACATTGTTGGCTGACATAGAGATCTCTTCCTTGATCAAGCCACCCGATGTTGTATGGCTGCGGGTGTGGTCTTGTCGACAATCCCAATTGTTTGACGACCTCTGCTGAGATGAGGTTTTTCTGGCTTCCACTATCAATCATAAAATGCAACGGGGTCCCCTTCACCCACATATGTGAATGAAAAAGGCACTCTCCCTCTTCAGTGTCTTTTGGTTCTTCTAGTTGAATTGTTGCGGTCGCGACAATAGCAGTGGGGTCTACGTCAATGATTTTTCCTTTACCAGTATTTTCATAATCATATTCTGAATCAAGGTTTGGATTCTTGTCTTTGATCTCGGCCACCAATGACCTTTTTTAGCGACATTCATCGGTGTTGTGCTAGGGGATTTTGTGCAAATCACACCATTTTCCGGTGTCCTTCTTTGTCTTCCTGTGACCCTTCTTTTCCTGTTTCTTGGACTGTTTTTTGGGAGACTGTTTGTTAGGGTCGTCTTTGTCATACTTTGGTTGTTGCGGATTTGTAGACCTGAATTCCCATTTTCTGTGGTGCTTAAATTTATACTCAATTTTAACAACATATCGATAAGCAACACCGAGTGATGAGATGTCCAGAAAATCCATTTCAGTCTGGTTGTATCTATGAAGAGCCCCACGGTATTTCAGAACCAAATGTCGCTCGGAGTCTTTGATACCCAGCTTGGTGTGTAAGGTATGGAAGGTATTGGTGAACTCCAGAACTTCTTGGCCCCTCTCTTTCCATAGTGTGGTCCATCTAATGTACTGGTCCTCATAGTTGCCAACAGGGTAATATTGTTCCTTTACCACATCCACAAAAAAATCTCAAGTGGGATTGGCCCGATATATTCCAGACTCCTCTATGGAACTTTGCTCCCAGTAAATTTCCCACCAATGTTTGACATGAGGGACGGCTGTAAGGAGTGTGAAGGTAATCTTTTCTTTATCAAAAAAATTGTGAACAGATAAATAACCTTCTAGTAGAGTTAACCATTTTTCTAGGGCTTCTGCATCTATCTGTCCTTCAAATACAGGAATATCAAAATTAACTTGTACCTTGAAAGGTGAGGTGCCTCCAAAGTGGTCGCTTGATGAAGATGCTCCTGATGGTATTGACAGGCATTTAAGGATGTGGGCAGAATTCTCCATCATTTCATCCCTCTGTCATGTGAGAGCTTGGTCAAGCAACAGATTGATAGGATCGTCTACTCCGTCATTTTTCTTTTCTTCCACCATTGAGGGTTTCTTGGGTGTGCGAGAGCGATTTTCTTCAAGAGAGACAATCTCGAGACCCAACTTGCTATACCCATACCTTGTCGGGGACATCCACTGAAAAAACGATCAAGAGCAGCCTGCTCTGATACCACTGATCCAGATTATTTTCGGCACGAAATGAGAGCGGAGATATAATAAATAAATGCACAGAGATATCGCGTATATCCAATAATATAACATAAATATATCAGAGATGCAACAATAAATATAGAGATACAGTAATACACAATTTCTATTAATGAAAGAAATGTACAGAGACTATAAAAATAGAGAGTGAAAGACTCGCTAGAATGGTGGCAGCTTATCTCTGAGAAGAGATGTGACAGCTACTCACATTCGCAAGAAGATGATTCCAATGAAGCTATGAAGGCCTTTTTTTTACAATAAACAAGAATTCAAAAAACCCTAAACATCCAAAAACCTAACCCTAGGAGATGAAGCACCAAAATTCATGTGGGACCCGTTTGGGTAAGTTAGTACATCAACTTCCCAGGGTCGTAACTTTTGCATACGATCTCTGTTTCAGGCATATGATAGCTCATTGGAAAGGTATCATTAAGGAGATTCATTTCGGGGGATCAATCATGCCTTCATATATAACTAAGAACCTATATCTTGAAAAACCTTCATTTAGGCCTTCAAAATGGCCCCAGAAGTTAAAACCTGCTAAAAATAGTAAATTGCCAAAATTGCCAGAAAATAGTTTTGATCTAGTCGGAAAAGGTGGGTGGCCACCGATATCCACCTGGATCTATCCACCTTGTGTGGCCTCTGTGCACACCGAGTATTGCTTCTTCTGAACCTTGGGCCTTCAAAGGGATCGTCTAAGTACTTTTGGAGTTTTTTATGGACTTGTTGCACTATGACACCTAGAAGAGAAACTTTAGGTTCCTTACAAAACTTAAACTCACTCTCAGAATGAACTTTCACTCGATTTCATGCTTTCCTCCTCACATTGTCTTTTTTATTTAGAAGGTACATAGTAAGATTACAATTCCTCTAAGTGTTTGAGATATTTTTCCCTCTCTTCCCCTATCCTTCAATACATATGTTTATATATATGCTAACTCATAGTATCTACCTACTTATATATCCATTAAAGGAAGATATGTTATTAAATGGTGTATGATAAATATATGACATATGTACGAAGTAGTGGAATATTATCTAGATGATGTTTAACTAATGTCATTGTAACTTTTAGGGAAGGAAAATTGGTCTAATAATTGAGGACTTAATGATTAGATTTGTGTTATGATTTAGTACCTCACCGTTACGAAATTTTGAGTCTAGAATTGAGTTTGGGTATGGGAATTAGATACTTCCTTGTTTGTAAGAACAATCGCGAGTCTTGAGACCTTAAATGGTGAAAATCAATTGGATGAATCCTAGACTTGAGTGTTGATTCTGTGTCTTGGAGGTCCTAACCTTGCAGGTAGATTGTATGGGTAGATATTTTTTATTGTCTTGCATAATGAATTTTTTGTTAGAAGAAATGATGTTGTGTGAAGAAATTGGTTGTGGTTGATCGTGAATAATCATGATGTTGTACTCTTGTTGTATGCGATGTTATGTGATATGGCAGATCCTTAATACATTAAAGTTCTATCTAAATCTAGTTGTGCAATGAGATGATTGGAATAGAATGTGTATTTCCAAAGTATGATAGTAGCATGTTTCACTTGTTGAAATGATGTTTTATTAATGTTTCAATATATATATGTATCTCAAACAATTTCTCAATTACTTCAAGATGTAACAGAGGGGTTGTTACACAAATATTTCTTGTCCTCTAGCAATGCCATCATGATCTGATGCTCCATCGATTGACCGAGACTAAAACAAGAAATGATGCCAGGGTCCCAAACCACCCTACAATATGCGAATCATCCCTTTCTCAAGGCATGGTATGGTAAGTTACTGACATAGGAGCCCCCTTGATAAATTGTCAACAAGTAATGTAGCTCAGAACAAATCAAACAACCCATCAAGGAACTACTCTACTAGGGAACCAATATTATGAAAGAAAAAATTGGCCCTTGTCTCTGTGTCAGTTCTTGAACTATCTACTATTGAAATACCAAGGTCCCATGCTATCACCATAAAGGACTCATCATGTTTTCGTTGCACCAATATGATCATAAATATTTGATCCTCCTCCCTGAACTACATCCTTCACACTTGCATCATAAAATAGTACTAGATTCTACTACTAGTTCCTACAAGACTAGAAAGTGTTAGGTGTGTTAGTCAACCTGAATGGTATGAACAAGAAATCAAGGTAACATCTGAGAAAAATAGTGTGGGTATCCTGCTCTGTGTCCCTTCTCTGGTGATATCCCAATTGAAGATTGAACTCGGATGAATATTCCTCTCCTCGAAGCTTTTCCATCCACTAATCATCCTTGGGTGAACCAACCTTAATGATATGTTTGAAATCCCAGTTTGGAGGCCTCCCCTCGGCAAATGTCCAAAAAACCCACTCTACACCACCATACATTGTTGAATATTGTTTTATACTACTTCACACCATCGTATCATCATGTATCACCATTTATAATATATGTACCATTGTATCAACTACTCCACTAATATCAACTGGACTTGGGTCATAGAGTGATTTATTGACATATGTCCTATATTCAATTCTCAAATCAACTGGTGCATATACTTCATTATTCATTGGTCCACAAGGAATGTTCTCAACTACCTCCTTTGTAGCTAAGCTTTGAGCCAAAATAAATGGATCATGATCCATGCAATGAAAAATAAACACACATGCAAAACCCTTTGTGTCAAACCTATCCTCATACACTTGCAACCCTAAATACTCCCCGTGTGGAATTGTCATAAGGGGCTCCATACTCATATCATGAGTGCCACTCAAACCCTCATGTGTCACTACTTCCAACGATGAATAGCATGCCAAACTAAGATGGTGACAAAGCTCCTTAATCTCCCTATCTTTTTCTTTAGTGAACTTAAGAGAAAGGTCCCTGTCCATGAATAATTGCAAATAATTAGATTCCATCTTCTCTAGTACCTATTTAATTATTCACAATTGGGTACTTCCATCCACAATCCCCCTTTGCCTCTCCTACATATGGTTTTTCCACATAAGGTCTTCAATAAATTTATAAGAACCATCTGCCCTCATTAACACCTGCACAATTTGTTCCTCTACGACCAATAGTCTTCTCTCCAAATCATCCAATGTTATTTCATCAACATGGTGTGGGATATCATACAAGGAATCAATTAACTCAATAGATGATGTCATGCAATGTGGACTACCTTCCTCATGCAAGTTTTCATATATGCACTCATCCCCTAAATAAACCCCTTTGTTATCAACCTCTACACATAACTCCAAATTTTTGTCAAGTTCTATTACAATCATGTTTGCATCATCATACGTGTCATAAATAGGATGAGGTACCAAATTCCTACTCGAACTATCTCCATCATTCGAATCATACACATGGAGAGGTGATGAATCATTAAATTTAGCTGACTGGAACATCTTCTCATAGTCATCATAAGTAGGACAAGATGTTGTATCCTCATCTTCTCCAGTGAGAACAATAGTGTCATCGGCCTCATCGGTTAATTTTGATGATGTATCATAGTCTATTTTTTGTTCTTTCTCTCTGAACACATCATTTTCATGGATAAATGCATGTTCCTCCACCTATTCTTTAAGCTCATCCTTTTTTATTTCTTTCCCTGTTCCATTAAAATATCCTCATCCAAATCCTTGGGCCAACTTCCATACCAAAGAGTGTAAAAAATTTTAAAGGGAAAAGTTGCATGCATCTCTTCCCTTAATGTTAGATACTTTTTTTTTTTTAAGTAAAAAAGTGGAACTTGCTATATTAGATTATCGAAAAACTTTGACAAAATATACAGTGATACAGGTCTAAGTCACAAAAAATGCTGCCGATTACCGGAAACGAGAATAAGTGGAGAGCATATAACAGTGGCATGATAAAACAGGAAAGAAAGTAGCATCTGTCCTGCCCGGAGGAAACCAGGATATATGTCTATAGTCCAAATGAGCATAAAACAATAACATGATAAAACTAAGAACCAAGAAAGCATAAAGACCTAGGTACTTGGTGACCTATCGCCCTTGCCAGTCTGCCACGTCGACCCAGACAGGATGGAAAATGCCTGCGCGCAGAGAGGGCACTTCCGCTTAGCTGGAACATTGGAGTGCGCATCAAGGAGCAAGTCCAGACGCTGGCCCATGAGAAGGGTTCTATGCTCCAGGTCTACCATGTGGCCTCGAAGTTCGAACACCAGAGCCAGATGCTCTGCATGGAGGAGAGAGCCATGAAAACCATCACCCACGTCGTTGAGGGGAACATCCCTCAATTCCACAGTTGCTCCAATTCCAGCGTCGAACTCCATTTACTCTGCATCATCCCCTTCATCCTTCCTCGCTGATCGATTGTTGTCCGCATTCACATCTGCTCTGGTTTCCTGCATATCATGGCTAGTGGGGCTGTAGTCACCCGACCAGGGAATTTCCTCAACAATGCAGTCGAGGATATCATCTTCCTGAGCGAAATTTGGTCTGCCTTCATCCTGGTGAGTCACCTCTATGGCACGAGGCTCCTGGGCAGTCGACAGGTCCTCCATAAATGGATATTCTTCCACATAATAGGTGGGAAACGCGTCCTCAGCCCCGACCTCCTACTTGTCTCTCAGGTTAATTGTCGTGGCTTCGCTACTACAGTCGGATCCCATTTCTGCAATGGTGGCGAGCAACGCCAATTTCTCAGCCTGAGCCTTCTTCCGGAGAATGGAGGTCGCCATTTCCAGAGCACGTTCCAATTTTTCTTTCCGTTGACGCTGCACCTTGTGGGCATACCAGGCCGAGCCACGACGAGGCCTACCCCGCTTTCTGGCCATAGTTGTCAGGGAATGGATGAGTGTACAGAGCGGTTGCAGTGAGAAGTTAATAATCCAGGATGAGAAGGATGTCAGGTTTCACCAGAGCTCCCAGAAGAAGAGGAGAGCTGGAGCAAGAGCAGACCAACTCTGTCCAGGCACATAAAAAAGAAAAATGCCAGGAAATTCCTCACCAAAATGAAACGATATGGGAGTGAACCAGGACGAGAGGGGTACAAGACTACACCAGAGCATCCATGCGAAGAGAAGAGCCGAAGCAGAAGCAGTCCCGCTCTGTTCGGGCACAAAAGAAAGAAAATTACGAGAGGCTGAAGTCACCTGACCCCCCTTAAACCCTGTCATGTTGAGTGCACTATGAGCGTGAATGGTCGCGCGAGGGAGGAGTCCCTCTATCGTATAGCTGCAGCTATGGCCGTCCACCATCGTAAATACAGACTTGTGGATGGCGGCCATCGGCATTTATGCACTGGCTTAGTGCTAAGCCCAATGTCACAGGAGTGCCGCGTGTCACCCCATCCAGGGCTTAATGTTAGATACTTTTGATATTGAGGCATGATCTTATTTTCCGCTATCACCATCTTGGCTTGTTGAAGAATTTGCCAAGTTTTATTCGACAATTCCAAATTTGTTTTTATTCTCTTGTCCATGGACTGTGTTTCTGGTTTTCGCTTCTCTATAACCATTCATGCCTGATGCAATCAAGCTGAAAAGATCACCAACTATGATACCATTTTAATTTCACCCAACTAGGATGGATGGAAATATTATGTTTGTTGTCCAAAATATTGTTTCTCTTTGTATAATTTTGTCAAACAGTTGGAATTAATGTTGTTGTAGCTTCTTACTTACATATATTTCAAATGATAGACATTATATTACATGCATTCCCTTACACAAAAAAAGGAGAGATAAATAAATCATCTTTATTATGGTTTGAACAACAATACAAGGCCTAATGGTTGTCGTAGTAGCTACAATAAATCCCTATCAACAAGAAATACACATGAAACATAAAACTAAGGGTTGTTATAGCAACTTCAATACATCAATGAACACTCAAAATGCAATCCTATGATCGCGAGAGTGATGATGTCATCCATTCTAGTCAATACCCTCATATGAAAACCCTCTATTAGGATAGATCGACCCTCTCTCATAACTTATTGATACGGAAACCCACACCTAATATGTCTCTATTAGTTCGCATAGGTCCTCAAGGGACACAAATGGACAACCATCACTCGCAGGACAAGGTTGGAAAATGAACAAGGGCCTCATGGGATACCCTATGCTCAAATCATGGGGGTAACTCCTAGTACTGTTTCTCAAAATATCCGAGCACCTACGAAATCAAACTATGACCTCCTCTTCATGGTTCCACCAAACTCCTGTGCAAGTCGATAAAACCTCCAACTTTATACAAAATAAAAAATGAGACAACCCCTAGAGTGAAGCTCCAATGGAAATCCTAGATGGATTCCCCTATTGTCTAGGCTCCAATGTAAATCATGGGTGGATTCCCCTCTTGTCTAGCTAGGGTGGATATTGCACCACCGAAACCAAACCAATAGTGGAAGGGTTTTGCTAAACCCTAACAAAACAATGGCTCTAAGAGAACTTTCAAAATGAGAGATCAAATCATAATTTCAAATTGAGACCCTACCCCTCCTTTTATTTTTTTTCTCAGCCTTCTAGAATTTCCCCTTTTTGACAAAACCAAATGTAGCTTCTAGAATTTCTCATTTTTTACTAAATCAAATATAACACTTATCCCCTTTTTTCTTTCACTTTAATATTAAAAGTCACTTTGATAATTGTTAAGTAACTTATTAATATAAAATTACTTTATTTCCTTAAAGTCACTTTAAATATACAACATCTCTTAACTAAGTGACATTATATAACACCTTTTTCACTTCCTTTTTCTTTACTGATGATCCACAAAATTTGTTTCAACTATCGAACATGGGAATCTAAAAATGGGGACATGAAAATGGAAGTCCTTCTCCATCTATCTAAGATGTCGAATCATAGTTCTTTGTGATCCAACCCTTGATTAACACTTGGACGAAATATATTCACCCAACCTATGAGATATCATCACTCTAGTGTATGTAAAAGTCCTTTTCTCCTACACTCCTCACACTAGAAAAATTCCTTTTCTATCATCGACCTTGGTATCTCACCAAAGTGACTTCCTCTCAAAGTCTCTCACAACTGTATCTCACACAAGTCCCTACCGTGTTGACTCCTTCAAAACAGGTCTCTTGTCCTTGACCTCAAAAATGTTTTCCTCCTTCTCCTTATCCTTGCTTTTATAATCATGAGTTGAAATCTATTTCTAATATCCAAAGTGATCTATGGTTGAAATTTATTCTCATGGCCACTTAAGATTTAGATTACATACTGCATCTATTCATGTTCCTTAAACAAATCAATTACCAATAGATACAATTTTACTTTAATTAATTCCTTTTAACTAAAGTAAACTCATGACTAGAAGATTCTTGTCAACTTCCACATGCTAGACACATGCTAGTGTGGAAGTACATGTTTGATGCTATCACTAAA
>JZKD02S2074804.1:318824-341311 GCA_000966675.3 Picea glauca
GTCTGAACGCTGCGGCTACCTCTACTCCCCTCAGACAAGCGGTGTGTAGATGCATCGAATCTGTCGCTGGTTCCTCCACCTACGACTCCAGCAACGTTGTCAACCTACTCTCTCTATGTGGCGTCAACGTCGGCATTCCCATCACCACTTCCATCAGCTGTGACGCGTACTCATTATTTCCCTTCCCTTCATCAACGTTGCTTCTTGTTTTATCAATATTAATCATCGTTCCTTCTTGTTTTCTTTTTCTGGATTGATATATATGTGTTTATCGTGTTGATATATATATCTGTTTACGGTTTTCATAACAGGATCCCCTAAGTTGAGTGTGTTGATATATATATCTGTTTATGGTTTTCATAACAGGATCCCCTAAGTTGAGTGGAGCCGAACAACGGACAAGGACAGGACTGCGAACGAAGAAATAAATTTCTACAAATAAATAAAATAGTGTAATTAAGACGGACTCGGATTGCCACTTCTGTTAGTTGTGATATTTTATAGGTTTATATAATAAAAAATATTACTCGCAATTGCCATGCTGTAGCTTAATAAAATGTGTAATGACAAATGGTTAGAATTTAAGTTTTGTTTTAAATATATAATTATACTTAAAATATTAAAGTTATTGTGTATGAGAGAAAAATAAATCATGGACTATAGAATGAATGTTTCTAACCAATTAATAAGCATTCTAACATACTAACCACTCCAACATTCTAAACATTCTAAGATACTAACCATTTAATAAATCATGGACTATAGAATGAATGTTTCGAGTGAGGAACACTTCAATACTTAATCGTAACAATCCTTTTTGATTATTTAAATATGACAGTGGTTCTTAAAGCTATCTCTATTGTTTCATCAATATTAATAATCGTTGCTTATTGTTTATGGTGTTGATATATATATATATTTTTATGGTTTTCATAACAGCATCCCTGAGTAGAGCGTGGCAACCGAGAAGGACACGACTGCTAAAATTCTATAAATAAATAAACATTCTATAAAATTCTAACCATTAAATAAACATATTATAGAATGAATGTTTCTAGTGAGGAACACTTCATTACTTAATAGTACCAATCTCTTTTAATTATTTAAAGATGGGAGTGGTTCTTAAAGCTATGTATTTGAGATATAAAGAATATGGATATATTTGTTTAATTGTGAGAGTGAGATATGGAATCTTTTTTTTTTCTTTCCTTACGTGTGCAACAACATTTGTATATGCACATATTGATGGGTGATTTTCTCCACACAAGTTAGCTTTAATTTCACACATCTAATGCTCTTCCATGGGAACCATCATTATATGTGTGTTATTTATTTTAGAAGAATTTATGAATTTCTTATTGCAATCTAATGCAATTTCATTCTAATCTATTTTGAAATATTTAACTTCAATGTCTCCATTTCAATTTGTCCTTACATTGATAAAAAAAGACAACAAAGCATGATGTAAAATTCTCCTTATGTTGAAACCTCTTCTTATTACAAAATGTGGAGATACCCTACAATGCAAAAATTGCAATAGGAGAAGCTTCAACCCATGTATATGGAACTTGTTCATTGAGCCTAATGTCAATTTAGAGATTCACATCAATGTCATTAAAATGAATCATGTTCACTTTAAAATAGCATTATCAAAATATAATAGTGTTTGAAGCATTGAAAACCGTGCATACAACTAGTCATTGTGCACCTAGTTTTGGTCTTCATGCTGAGTTCATCCTATGCACCCATTTTTTTGTTGAACACCCTACTCTTGATCTAAAAACTAAAACCATGAATGTAACTTGAAGTAGTATGCCCACTTATTATTTGTTATATGTGTTGATTTGAATATCTAATGAATGTAATATCATTGCATTAAATTTACATGTTTGTTTTTCTTATTATTCAAATCTATTCTTGTAATGTCCATTATTGTCTAAGGTAAGAAAATATCTTTGTTAGGATCTTAAATATGTGGAGACTAATGAAATTCATTGTTGGCCTAAGTTTAAAACTCTAGGTTTGAAATTATCACCAACAATTGGTTTAGTTGCCTCGAAAAAACAAGGTTATTGAAGAAACCATAGATATGCCATGGAGATCATAACAATGGGAGATATAAATTGGATTAATAAAAGAGAAGTTGTGTTTTCATATAAATAAATCTAGATAATTTGGACTGAATAAAAAATACTATGTGATGGTGCCCCAGCCACGACCCCCCCCCCTCGGTCCCCCGCCCCCCACTAATTGTTTTGTGTTTTGTGTGTTGATTTTAATATCTAGTGAATGTAAGATGATTGCATTAAATTTGGATGGTTTTTTTTTCTTATCATTCAAATCTATTATTCTAATTTTTATTAGTGTCTAAGGTAAGGCCTTACACTTGTTAGAATGTCAAATATGTTGATACCAATGAACTTTATTGTTGGCCCAAGTTTAGAACCTAGAGTTTCAAATTATCACCAACAATTGGTTTAGTTTCGTGAAAAAGACAAAGCTATTGAATAAAGCATAGATATGTCATGGATACCATCACAATGGGAGATACAAATTGGATTCATAAATGATGAATTGAGTTTTCATAGAAATAAATCCATATATTGCTACATATAAACTTTCAAGCATGGAAGGATACGTATCTCTATGTAGCAAGAACACAATACTTTTTTCTTATTTTCCTATTTTATTGTGTGCATGGATAAAAAGGTAGGAGGAAATTAATACTCTACCAAATTCCCAAGAAACAATGGTGGGGGATCAAGAAAAGATCAAGAGACTGAAAATGATAGAGAGTAAGTGGAGTTGAGCAATTGATTTCTAGTTTAGTAGAGTCAAACGGGGACACATTGTGGAATTTTCTATTGAATATCATAATTCCTTTAGTATTCTTGAATGAGAATGTGTGGATGGACTGAGAGGTAGACTATTAGACGAAATACCACTATATATTGAGATGGTGTTTATCGAAAAATCATTCATGCAGAAAAGAACTAACACCACAATAAGCATAAGTCATAGGGGGTAGGAGAAGAAATAAGGAAGATGGGATAAGAAGATAAAAATTAAAATGGATCCACATACACAGAAGAAGTAAAGAGTAGAAATATACAAAAGAAGAAATGTGTTGAATGAGGTAGTTTAGAAAATCTAGTTTCATAGTTCAAAGAAAAGGGGAGAAAACATTGTATATAATAGTATAGGTAAGGACAATACAAATGAAAGAAGTTCAAAAAGAGTTTGTTGCTATATATTCCATGCTAGAGGTACACATATAGGAGGTAGGGTCATTATAGGGGTATAATGTGTAGGAGGATATGCTTATATCCCACTATGAAATAGATGATAACAGAGTTGATGTAGGTGATGTTGGATCCCACTGGTTGATAAGAAATGGTGAAGATAGAGATGAAAATGTTGATATCGATGTTGGTGATGACTGAACTAAGAGTAAGGAAACTTTAGTAGTTGCATATATATTCAATAAAATCATAATAGAATATCCTTATGGGTCCAATGAAGAAGGTGTTGGGGAAGTAAATTGGCAATAAACAAATTTTGAACCACCTCCCATGTACGTGTTATCAAGAGAAGAATAAATTTTCATAGCTCGTGACTATAATTCTATAAAGAATAGTAGGATCATAAAATAGAGGAAGTATAGTGGTGAAGAGTTAAAATTTTTAAATGGTAGGAGTTGATCCCATGCTTAGACTTCATGTGTTTTATGGAACTCGGAAGGACGTTGTAGAAAAAAACTATTCCATATGAAAACACATATGGATAAATAATAAAATTATAGATGAAGTAGTGAATTATACATGTTTTTTTTATAAGCTTATAATGCCAAAGCTATTAACAACAATTATGAACACTAACACAACCCTCTGTTGAAGTTCACGAAAATGAAAGTGATAGCAATGGAGCCCATCCTACAAGATATCAAACACCTCTCTTTGAGGCCATAGATATAGAAAATATTAGAATAAATTGGCTATCTTAGAGCCTCTAATATATATGTGTGTGTGTGTGTGTGTGTGTTAGAGAAAGAATGTCATACAAAAAAATATGTCCCCATAGATTTTGGATTGGAGATATTTGTTTAATTGTGAGAGTGAGATATGGAAAAAAATAAATTTCTTCCCCTACGTGTGCAACATTAGTATATTGTAACATCCCGCTCTTGCGCATGCTGCGTTAACTTATTCTTTCAGGACACTTGCTTGCAAGTGATCCAGATTATTATACTATTGGACTTAATGTTACGCTGCATGATTTTACACTTGACTGACTTAGCTTGTGGGAGTTGGGATACCTGGCTCGGTGAAGAATGGTAGCTCGGCCTTGCGAGACAAGCTGGAACCTAGTTGATCTCTAGTTCAATGTGTGTGCCCCCTTTGTGGCTCGTGGGGATAAGGGGGAAGAAGAGTACCCCTAGCATTGGCTCGGAGGTACCGGTGAAGTCTCATTGGTCGACAAGCAGGAGATGCACGGAGTGCGCAGGACGATGACTCAGAGCGAACGACTTGGGCTATGGTACGCTTAATTTTACTATGCATGGTAGATTATTAATATACTTTATGCTTTTAATTTTGTATTTTTATTTGGGTAAAGAAAATGTTGACTTATCATTTCAACCGAGAACTTAATTTTCCCCATAAGGCTTAAGCTTGTTATTTGACTTGATTCCTTTAGCTTTTGATCCATGAATGTTGTGACTGTCCAACTAGTTTTATTGATTTGTTGTGAAGAGTTGTGATTTTTACTTTTTCCTCACACCTAGTTCGTCAGTCCACACCTAATAATTCGTCCGGGAGCCGAATCGATGGTCATCACTTCGATGCATAACAACCTATAGATTCTAATGCCCTGCTTTTCTGCGCATGGATGAGGAGCAAAGGATGTTTCTTCCCAGCCATCTACCCATGTTGATTGTTCTTGGTTGATTGAGGGTCATTTTGCCTTCTTCTGTTTCATTTTTCTACCTTCATTGATTCATTTCTGAATGGTTATCCTCTTTGTTTGATCTCTGCATTTCTTGAGATCAACACTTTTAACACCTATGTGTTTTGTTATATTTTTATGGAAATATCCTTTGTGTTTCAATACCTTCAACCACGAATTGTCCTCTTCAATTTCTTATCTTTGGAAGAGGATTTTATCTTGCATTTTAGCACATGATCCACAATGAACTTGCCCTTGATTAAATGCAACGAAATTTTATTTACACAAATTTATTTATTTTTAGGTGTTGATCCGAATTATTTTCGGCACGAAATGAGATCGGATATATAATAAAGAAATGCACATAGATATTGCAAGAGAGACAACAATATAACATAGATATAGTGTAAATAAAACAAGAGTCACAGATATAGAGTAATACACGATTTCTATTAATGAAATAACTGTACAGAGACTGTAAAATACAGAGTGAAAAACTCGCTAGAATGGTGGTAGCTTATCTCTGAGAAGAGATGTGATGGCTACTCGCATCTGTGAGAAGATAATTATTACAATGAGGCTCTAAGGGCATTTTTAACATAAGTAAAATCGAAAACCCTAAACCCAGAAGATAAAAATCCAAAAGGTTTGTGGGCCCCAATGGGGGTAGTTAATACGTCAACTTCCCAGGGGTGTAACTTTTGTATATGATCTTTTTTGGGGGTGTTCAATAGCTCATTGGAAAGATCTATCCGAGAACTACAACTTTTGGGTGAGAAACATCGATCCATGTTGCTCACCGTCTTCTCAAAAAACATCGTTTAGGGCCTCAAAATGGCCCCGGAAGTTAAAAAATGCTAAAAATAGTAAATTACCAAAATTGTGAGAAACATGTTTTGGGCTAGTTGGAGAAGGTGGGTGGCCACCAATATCCACCTGGATCAATCCTCCCTCCTTAGGAATAAGTGGTCTCCACTGTGTTGAGTTCCCGTGGGAGAGCGAAAAGCGATTGCTAAATCTGAATCTTGGTGATCTGCTTGCCTTGCTAGAGAAGTGGCATTTCTTAGCTTGTTGAAGGCTATAACAAACCTTTGGTTGGAAGGTTTGGAACTTTTTAACTAGTATGGATATTTTAGATGACTGTGTGTAGAAGAAATATTTGTCCTTTGTTGCAACCGTGTCGACCTGCTTCTATTAGATAGAAGGTGCTTGGGCCGAGGCTATAGTGGCTGCAGTATCGTTTTGTTCCCCTTTTGAACTAATTGTGGAGAAAATGAATTTTTTAGTATGAGATACTACCTTGCAAGACTGTTTAGGTGGGGCAGTAGTTGGAACTACCTCTCGTATCCTGTAGAGATGACCCCCCAGAGTAATAATGATACTATGGGGTCGAGACTCATAGATAGCATGGCGTTTCCACATATATGGCTGGCCCAAGAGAACATCACAGACATCAAGTGGGGCAACATCACATTATACCTCATCCTTGAAGGGTTGGATGCCATATGACAATCAAAATTGTTGGCTGACACGAAGATCTCGTCCTTGGCGAAGCCACCCAATGTTGTATGGCTGCAGGTGTGGTGTTGTTAATAATCCCAACTGTTTGACGACCTTTGTTGAGATGAGGTTGTTTTGGCTTCTACTATCAACAATAAAATGCAGCGGGGTCCCCTTCACCCACATATGTGAATGAAAAAGGCGCTCCCCCTCTTCCGGATCTATTGGTTCTTCTGGTTGAATTGCTATGGTCAGGACAATAGCAGTGGGGTCTGCGTCGATGATCTGTTTTTTACTATTATTTTCAGAATCAGATTATGAATCAGGGTTCAACTCCTTGTCTTTGATCTTGTCCACCGATGACTGTTATGAGCAACATTCATCGCTATTGTGCGAGGGGATTTTGTGGAAATCGTACCATTTTCCAGTGTCCTTCTTTGTCTTCCCATGACCCTTCTTTTCCTATGTCTTGGACTGGTTTTCGCGAGACTGTTTGTTAGGGATGTATTTTTTATTCTTTGGTTGTTGCAGATTTGCAGA
Organism: Picea glauca; assembly: GCA_000966675.3. Classification (NCBI taxonomy): domain Eukaryota; kingdom Viridiplantae; phylum Streptophyta; class Pinopsida; order Pinales; family Pinaceae; genus Picea; species Picea glauca. The sequence continues at coordinate 325,809 of JZKD02S2074804.1, forward strand.
CCCAAATTCCCATTTGTTCTGGTGCTTAAATTTCTTCTCAATTTTAACAGCATATCGATAAGCAGCACTAAGTGATGACATGTCCAGAAAATCCATTCCAGTCTGGATGTATCTGTGTAGAGCCCCACAGTATTTCATAACCAAATGTCACTTGGAGTCTTTGATACCCAGCTTGGTGCACAAGGTATGGAAGGTATTGGTGAACTTCGGAACTACTTGGCCCTTCTCTTGCTGCAGTGTGGTCCATCTCATGTACTGGTCCTCATAGTTGCCAACATGGTAATATTGTTCCTTTATCGCATCCACAAAAAAATCCCAAGTGTTGTCGGCCCCATATATTTCAGACTCCTTTGTGTAACTCTGCTTCTAGTAAGATTCCGACCAATGTTTGACATGGGGGAGAGCCTTAAGGAGTGTGAAGGTGATCTTTTCCTTGTCGGAAAAATTATGAACAAAGAAATAACCTTATAGCAGATTTAACCATTTATCTAGGGCATCTGCATCTATCTGTCCTTCAAATACAGGAATATCAAAATTAACTTGTACCTTGAAAGGTGAGGTGCCTCCAAAGTGGTCTCTTCATGAAGATCCACATGATCCTATCAGGAGGCGTTGAAGGATATGGGGAAAATTCTCCATCATTTCGTCCCTCTGTTGCATGAGAGCTTGATGAAGCAACAGATTGATAGGATCGTTTGCTCCATCACTTTTATTTTCTTCAATCATTGAGGGTTTCTTGGGTGTGCGAGAGCGATTTTCCTCAAGAGAGACAAGCTCGAGACCCAAATTTCTATACTCAGACCTCATCGGGGACATGCACTGAAAATGATCAAGAGGAGCCTGCTCTGATACCACTGATCTAGATTATTTTCAACACGAAATGAGATCGGAGATATAATAAAGAAATGCACATAGATATTGCAACAGAGACAACAATATAATAGAGATATAGCGGAAATAAAATAAGAGTCGCATATATATAGTAATACACGATTTCTATTAATGAAATAAATGTACAGAGACTGTAAAATACATAGTGAAAGACTCACTAGAATGGTGGTAGCTTATCTCTGAGAAGAGATGTGATGGCTACTCACATCCGTGAGAAGATGATTATTACAATGAGGCTCTAAGGGCCTTTTTAACATAAGTAAAATCCAAAACCCTAACCCCGGAAGATGAAAAGACAAAAGGTTTGTGGGCCCCAACGGGGGTAGTTGATACGTCAACTTCCCAGGGGTGTAACTTTTTCATACGATATTTGCTTAGGGTGCTCAATAGCTCGTTGGAAAGATCTATCTGAGAACTACAACTTTTGGGTGAGAAGCATCAATCTATGATCCATGTTGCTCCCCGCATTCTCAAAAAACATCGTTTAGGGCCTCAAAATGGGCCTAAAAGTTAAAAACTACTAAAAATAATAAATTACCAAAATTGCCAGAAACATATTTTGGGCCAGTTGGAGAAGTTGGGTGGCCACTGATATCCACCTGGATCAATCCTTCATCCTTAGGAAGAAGTGGTCTCCATTGTGTTGAGTTCCTGGGGCAGAGGGGAAAGCGATTTCTAAATATGAATCTTGGTGATCTGCTTGCCTTGCTGGAGAAGTGGCATTGCTTAGCTTGTTGAAGGATATCACGAACCTTTGGCTCGAAGGTTTGGACCTTTTTAAATAGTCTGGATATTTTAGATGACTGTGTGTAGAAGAAATCTTTGTGCTTTGTTGCAACCTTGTCGACCTGCTTCTATTGGATAGAAGGTGCTTGGGCCAAGGCTTTAGTGGTTGCAGTATCCTTTTGTTCCCCTTTTGAATAGATTGTGGAGAAAATGATTTTTATAGTATGAGATACTACCTTGCGAGACTGTTTAGGTGGGGCAGTAGTTGGAACTACCTCTGGTATCCTGTAGAGATGACCCCCCAGAGTAATAATGACACTACGGGGTCAAGACTCATAGATAGCATGGCATTTCCACATATATGGCTGGCCCAAGAGAACATCACAGACATCGAGTGGGGAAACATCACATTATACCTCATCCTTGAAGGGTTGGATGCCATACGACAATCAACATTACTGGCTGACATGAAGATCTCATCCTTGGCGAAGCCACCCAATGCTGTATGGCTGCAAGTGTGGTGTTGTTGATAATCACAACTGTTTGACGATCTCTTCTGAGATGAAGTTATTTTGGCTTCCGCTATCAACAATAAAATGCAACGGGGTCCCCTTCACCCACATCTGTGAATGAAAAAGGTGCTCCCCCTCTTCCGGATCTGTTGGTTCTTCTGGTTGAATTGTTGCGGTCGGGACAATAGCAGTGGGGTCTGCGTCGATGATCTTTTTTTTACCATTATTTTCATAATCATATTCTGAATCAAGGTTCGGATCCTTGTCTTTGATCTCGGTCACCAACGACTATTTTGAGCGACATTCATCGGTGTTGTGCCATAGGATTTTGTGGAAATCGCACCATTTTCCAGTGTCTTTCTTTGTCTTCCCATGACCCTTCTTTTCCTGTGTCTTGGACTGGTTTTCACGAGACTGTTTGTTAGGGATGTCTTTGTTATGCTTTGGTTGTTGCAGATTTGCAGACCCAAATTCCCGTTTGTTCTGGTGCTTAAATTTCTGCTCAATTTTAACAGCATATAAATAAAATCCAGAAAATCCAGAAAATCCATTTCAATCTGGATGTATCTGTGTAGAGCCCCACGGTATTTTAGAAACAAATGTCACTCAGAGTCTTTGATACCCATCTTGGTGCGCAAGGTATGGAAGGTTTTGGTGAACTTTGGAACTGCTTGGCCCTTCTCTTGCCGCAGTGTGGTCCATCTCATGTACTAGTCCTCATAGTTGCCAACATGGTAATATTGTTCCTTTATCGCATCCACACAAAAATCCTAAGTGGGATCGACCCCATATATTCTAGAATCTTGTGTGGAACTATGCTCCCAGTAAGTTTCCCACCAATGTTTGACATGGGGGAGAGCCTTAAGGAGTGCAAAGGTGATATTTTCCTTGTCGGAAAAATTATGAACAGAGAAATAACCTTCTAGCAGATTTAACCATTTATCTAGGGCATCTGCATCTATCTATCCTTCAAATAGAGGAATATCAAAATTAACTTGTACCTTGAAAGGCGAGGTGCCTCCAAAGTGGTCTCTTGATGAAGATGCGCCTGATGCTATCAGGAGGCATTGAAGGATGTGGGGAAAATTCTCCATCATTTCGTCCCTTTGTCGCATGAAAGCTTGCTCAAAAAATAGACTCATAGGATCGTTTGCTCTGTCGTTTTTATTTTCTTTAGTCATTGAGGGTTTCTTGGGTGTGCGAGAGCGATTTTCCTCAAGAGAGACAAGATCGAGACCCAACTTGCTATACTCAGACCTCATCGGGGACATGCACTGAAAATGATCAAGAGCAACCTGCTCTGATACCACTGATCCAGATTATTTTCGGCACGAAATGAGATCGGAGATATAATAAATAAATGCACATACATATTGCAAGAAAGACAAAAATATAACAGAGATATAGCCGAAATGAAACAAGAGTCACAGATATAGAGTAATACACGATTTCTATTAATGAAATAAATGTACAGAGACTGTAAAATATAGAGTGAAAGACTCGCTAGAATGGTGGTAGCTTATCTCTGAGAAAAGATGTGACAGCTACTCGCATCCGTGAGAAGATGATTATTACAATGAGTCTCTAAGGGAATTTTTAACATAAGTAAAATCCAAAACCCTAACACTAGAAGATGAAAAGACAAAAGGTTTGTGGGCCCCAACGGGGGTAGTTGATACGTCAACTTCCCAGGGGTGTAACTTTTGCAGACGATATTTCTTTGTAGTGCTCAATAGCTCATTGGAAATATCTATTCAAGAGCTACAACTTTTGGGTGAGAAATATCGATCTATAATCCATGTTGCTCCCCATCTTCTCAAAAAACATCATTTAGGGCCTCAAAATGGGCCTAGAAGTTAAAAACTACTAAAAATAGTAAATTACCAAAATTGCCAGAAACATGTTTTGGGCCAATTGGAGAAGGTAGGTGGCCACCAATATCCACCGAGATCAATCCTCCCTCCTAAGGAAGCAGTGGTCTCCATTGTGTTGAGTTCCTGGGGGAGAGGGGAAAGTGATTGCTAAATTTGAATCTTGGTGATCTGCTTGCCTTGCTGGAGAGGTGGCATTGCTTAGCTTGTTGAAGGCTATCAAGAACCTTTGGATGGAAGGTTTGGACCTTTTTAACTAGTCTGGATATTTTAGATGACTATGTGTAGAAGAAATTTGTGTGCTTTGTTGCAACCTTGTCGACCTGCTTCTATTGGATAGAAGGTGCTTGGGCCAAGGATGTAGTGGTTGCAGTATCCTTTTATTCCCCTTTTGAACAGATTGTGGAGAAAATGATTTTTCTAGTATGAGATATTACCTTGCGAGACTGTTTAGGTGGGGCAGTAGTTGGAACTACCTCTGGTATCTAGTAGAGATGACCCCCCAGAGTAATATTGACACTACGAGGTCAAGACTCATAGATAGCATGGAATTTCCACATATATACTTGGCCCAAGAGAACATCACAGACATCAAGTGGGGAAACATCACATTATACCTCATCCCTGAAGGGTTGGATGCCATATGACAATCAACATTGATGGCTGACACAAAGATCTCGTCCTTGGCGAAGCCACCCAATACTGTATAGCTGCAGGTGTGGTGTTGTTGATAATCCTAATTGTTTGATGGCCTCTACTAATATGACGTTCTTTTGGCTTCCTCTATCAACAATAAAATGCAGTGGGGTCCCCTTCACCCACATATGTGAATGAAAAAGCCGCTCCCCCTCTTCTGGATCTGTTGGTTCTTCTTGTTGAATTGCTGTGGTCGGGACAATAGCGGTGGGGTCTGCATCGATGATCTGTTTTTACCATTATTTTCAGAATCAGATTCTGAATCAAGTTTCTACTCCTTATCTTTGATCTCGACCACCAATGACTATTTTGAGCGACATTCATCGGTGTTGTCCTAGGGTCTTTTGTGGAAATCGCACCATTTTCTAGTGTCCTTCTTTGTCTTCCCATGACCCTTCTTTTCCTGTGTCTTGGACTGGTTTTCGTGAGACTGTTTGTTAGGGATGTCTTTGTTATGCTTTGGTTGTTGTAGATTTGCAGACCCGAATTCCCATTTGTTCTGGTGCTTAAATTTCTGCTCAATTTTAATAGCATATCAATAAGCAGCACCGAGTGATGAGATGTCCGGAAAATCCATTTCAGTCTCGATGTATCTGTGTAGAGCCCCACGGTATTTTAGAACCAAATGTCTCTCAGATTGTTTGATACCTAGCTTGGTGCACAAGGTATGGAAGGTATTGGTGAACTCCAGAACTACTTGGCCCTTCTCTTGCTGTAGTGTGGTCCATCTCATGTACTAGTCCTCATAGTTGCCAATAGGGTAATATTGTTCCTTTATCGCATCGACAAAAAAATCCCAAGTGGGATCGACCCCATATATTCCAGACTCCTCTTTGGAACTATGATCGTAGTAAGTTTCCCACCAATGTTTGACATGGGGGAGAACCTTAAGGATTGCAAAGGTGATCTTTTCCTTGTCGGAAAAATTTTGAACAGAGAAACAACCTTCTAGCAGATTTAACCATTTATCTAGGGCATCTGCATCTATCTGTCCTTCAAATACAGGAATATCAAAATTAACTTGTACCTTGAAAGGCGAGGTGCCTCCAAAGTGGTATCTTGATGAATATGTGTCTGATGCTATCGGGAGGCATTGAAGGATGTGGGGAAAATATCCATCATTTCGTCCCTTTGTCACATGAGAGCTTCCTCAAGCAATAGACTCATAGGATCGTTTTCTCCGTCATTTTTATTTTCTTCAGTCATTGAGGGTTTTTGGGGTGTGTGAGAGCGATTTTCCTCAATAGATACAAGCTAGAGACCCAACTTTCTATACTCAGACTTCGTCGAGGACATGCATTGAAAACGATCAAGAGGAGCCTGCTCTGATACCATTGATCCAGATTATTTTCGGCACGAAATGAGATCGGAGATATAATAAATAAATGCACATAGATATTTCAAGAGAGACAAAAATATAATAGAGATATAGGGGAAATAAAACAAGAGTCACAGATATACAGTAATACACGATTTCTATTAATGAAATAAGTGTACAAAGACTGTAAAATACAGAGTGAAAGACTCGCTAGAATGGTGGTAGCTTATCTCAGAGAAGAGATGTGACGGGTACTCGCATCCATGAGAAGATGATTATTACAATGATTCTCTAAGGGCCTTTTTAACATAAGTAAAATCCAAAACCCTAACCCCAGAAGATGAAAATCCAAAAGGTTTGTGGGCCCCGATGGGGGTAGTTGATATGTCAACTTCCTAGGGGTGTAACTTTTGCATACAATATCCGTTTGGGGCACTCAATAGCTCATTGGAAATATCTATCCGAGAAATACAACTTTTGGGTGAGTAACGTTGGTCATGTTGTTCCACGTTTTCTCAAAAAACGTCGTTTAGGGCCTCAAAATGGCCTCGGAAGTTAAAAACTGCTAAAAATAGTAAATTGCCAAAATTACCAGAAACATGTTTTGGGCCAGTTGGAGAAGGTGGGTGGCCACCAATATCCACCTGGATTAGTTTTTTTTTTTTATGGACTGGCAGTTGATTTACTTGCGAATTTCATCTTTTATTACATAAAGATTTACCTTTTTTTTATGGTGAGCCATTGCCATTATTTCTGACCACGATTTGCACACTTTCAACCATGTCTTTCCTCTCTTTCAACCACACCTTCAACCACTTATTATTTTTGTTTTATTATAATTGATGGCGAATTTTACCAGGCATTTTTGGCCAAACACAGCTTATTCTACACCCAATCAATCGCCTGGCAGCATTTTGGGCTTCCTAGTCCCACCCGATCTTGCCACCATTTTACTTGAGGCAACTAGTTTTTTTTACAGTGGTTAGTTAGCGAATTTATATTTTCGATTCTTACAACATTACTTACATGTTTTACTTTCCGTTGATCACTTAATGTCTGGATTTTTATGCATAATCGTTTACCTGGGTGGTTTGCAACCATTTTTGTTTAGTTACAGTCTCCTCCTTCGTAGGAAAAAATTATTTGAATGACAATAGTAAGATTGTGACTCAACAATATAAGATTGTGACAGACGATGGTTTTAACACCTCGAGACCACATTTAGGCAATTCTTACCTGCATAGAGAATTTTGTGATTGTGGGTGGCATCCTCAATTTTTGCAACCTACTAATTATTTTGTGACTGCGTTGAATTACCTTACTTGTCTGATAATGATGGTGGAACAATGTATTCTTTGCTTACCATTTTTATTGCGATTAAATTAATTATGACGGATAACATCGTATGACAACGATCCCTTTTTTTTTACATATTTTAACGCAAGGATTTTCGTTTGTTCTGTGTTTCCATACATTAATGACAACTCTAGACTTTATTGTTGGTTGCAAATTCACCTTCTGTGAACTCACACGATTTTACCTTTTTCTGAGTGCATTCATTATGATTTTATTGTATGTTAGACAATGACTCCATACCTTGAATGGTTGCGACCAAATTTGGACAGCCTTATCTTTGCTAAAGAATCTTCCTTTTAGATAGCATTTTCAAATGGTTAATAGACAACCTATATGATGTGATTTGATAGTCTTAGCTATAATTGTAAATTGTACACTGCTAGTTTAGTCAGCAATGAGATACTTTATTTTTTTCCTTACACAACAATGGCTTATCCTTTTAGACATCAAAGGGAGGGTCAATAGTATGGATATAGTCACAACAACTCCTTATTATAAGCAATGATTAAGTGTTTTTCCTCATCCTTATTTTAGTGTTAAGATGCAAATTATGTCACAGTGGATTACATGCCAATGAGTTATTGGATTGATAAGTCGTAGAATTTACCTTCTAATCGATTTTTTATTTGTGGTTTAAGTGGGTGTTCAGTTGCACTAAAACACTTTTTCTCAGTCTACAGTTCAGGGTTTAAAGGATAGAAACTACAAAAGATAGCAACTAGTTCCAGTTTTAAGAGAAAGCAAGTTATACTTATCTAACTTGGGAATTGGGACATAGTCGCAACAAAATTTTGTTGTAATAATAATCTTTCAATTGCATGGAAAGATCTTATTGCGCAAGGAAATTATTTTGTTGTAGGAAAGTGATATTTGTCTTGATTGACTTGTCGTTTGGGTGATAGGGTTAGTCGACATGGGTTAGATAGTCAACTTGATCTCCTAGCACATGGATTTTTAGCTTGTTTTGAGGGTCTAGTTTGTTGTTGTGCCACAGTTGTTGTCACGCCTATCACCGAGAGATGACATGATTCCTGATGAGGGGATCATTGCATGACCTAATGGTTAGAGGCAAAGGATAAATTGGTCGTGGTCTGTGCCTCCCATTGTGGGCGTTTTTTATTGTAGTTGTTTATGGTGCATGAGTTGTAACTCCTTCATGCATTGGTTTTGCACACATAGAGGTTATAGTTACTGGTTGTCGAGACTATTGTGTCGGGATGGTGGATTGTGTCCTTTGTCTTGTAGGCGTTTTCATGTTTGTGTTGGGTGGGTAGTCATTTCTATATTTGATTTCTCCTGTCTCTCCCAGCTGCTCGTTGTGATAGTGTATTGAGTTGTTGTTGTCTATTGCCTGATATTCATGCATGAATTCATCGTCAGGTTGTGTGGTTCAGTTGTTGTCGTCGTGCCTTCCTCTAAAAAAAAAAAATTATTCAGTTGTATTCGTAACGATTTGGGGTCGTTACATATGGTATCAGAGCAGGTTCAACCCTGTGACTATGGATCGCAAGGATTTCCACTGCAATTAACCTGTGAGTATTAACCCTTATGTTAATTAAAAACTTTAACATGTCCATGTGGTGATCTCATTTACAGTACACCTCAGAGGTTCGTAACGTGGTTCCATGGAAGGGGGTGCGATGCCTCGAGAGTTCCTGTACCCTCAAAGTCGAACCCCCAAGGGGAAGAACAATTCCTTTGGATGGATTCGCTTGTAGTAAGGGATGATGATGGTTTGAAAAGGCCCTCCTAGGTAATGTCAAGGGCCTTGATTCACCATCGGTACTGAGATGAAGCTGGGGCACATGTACCCCTGAGGGTCCACTCTGTGCCCCAGCTAGTACCATTAGCATCCACCGAGAACTCGATATAGTTGAGTTCTCGAGCCCATGAGTGTTGTGGATTACTATGTCATCAAGGAATGGTTGTAGAGAAAGGCATTTTTCTTCATTCTTCGCGATTATGACCTCCAGCATGAAGGTTCGTATCATGGTCTTTCAACTAAAGGGGAGCACTCTTCTATGGAGGAAGATGCTCCTGCCACTTTTGAACATGGTTGTCCACGAGGTGTCATGTGAATTGTTCGATGGAAAGTTCTAGGAGAGGTATCTTTCTGAGGAATTCATTGAGTTTCAGCTCAATTAGTTTGATGCCTTGCGACAAGGCAGTCTTATAATACCCGAGTGCGAGGCTTGTTTTAGAGATGTTTTGGTATTCTCCGCATGAAATTACCTAGAAACTTAAGGTCAAGGAGTTTGAGTTTGGCCTTATTGTTAGAATTAAGTTTCTACTTCAGGTACTAGGAATACTGGACTGAAGAAAGTGTGTTGGATTGTGGGGTGCCACATTACAATCATTCATGCCCAAAGGAAAGGACCGACGCATCTGGATCATCCAGACCCACTACCGTGGGAGTTTTGGGCTAGTCCCATAAGATTCTTGCAGCAATGAATAACCACAAGGTAGAGCACCAGTCAACTATGCTCGAGATGTCAGGTACCGTCATTGACCCGACCCTCAGTATTTGTTACATCTCGGTGCTACCGACAGTTTCATTTTTGGTGCAACGCTAAAAATGATTAAGGTAAAGGAAGTCGAACGTGATGAGTTAAGATATGTAGAGATGGCTTCAAGAGAAAAATAGAAGGTTGGAGGAAATGTTATAGGCTATACCCTTAACCTGAGAGAGTTTTTCACCAAGGCCGACCTGTACGTCATGATCTTAGGACCTTATGATGTCATAATCGGTATGGACTGGTTGGAATCGCATAGGCGATACTCAACTGTAAGACAAAACATTGGAGCTTGGTCAACGTTGAGGGACTGAGACACATGATTGTATGTCAGAACGAGGGAGTTTCCTTGAGGTTCATCTCTTCCTTGCAGCTATGGAAGAGCATGTGCAAGGGGTGTAAGCTTTATGCAATCCTTGTTTTAAACAAAAAAGGGAGTAGCGAGAATGCCTTATCGTATGTCAACCCCGAAGTTACAGGAATTGAGAATGCAACTCAAGGAGTTGTTGGACCTAGGAATTATACGTCCGAGTGTGTCACCATGGGGTGCGCTTTTTATCCTCATACAAAAGAAGGATGGGTCATGGAGACTCTACATTGACTATGGTCAATTGAACAAGGCAACGATCAAGAATCAGTATCCGTTGTCGAGGATTGATGATCTGTTCGATGAGATGGAGGGTGTGAAAGTTTTTTCAAGGATCAATTTACGATCAGGGTATCACCAGTTATCTATAAAGGGGATGACATCCCTAAGACCTCCTTTAAGACGAGCTTTGGACATTACGATTTTACTATTTTACCGTTGGGACTGACAAATGCCCCAAGAGTATTTATGAGTTTTATGAACGGGGTGTTCCACAAGTACTTGGACAAGTCCATCCAAGTATTCATTGATGATATTTTGATATACTCTTGGTTGAAAGAGGAGCATGACGAGCACTTGTGCTTGGTATTAAAGTGTCAGCGAGAGCACAAATTGTATGGGAAGTATTCCAAATGCTCGTTTTATCAATAGAAGATTCACTACTTAGGGCATGTCATCTCCGGTGAAGGTATTACTGTGGATCCAACAAAGGTTGAGGCTATTATAGAATGGCCTATGTCGACGAATGTCCCATAAGTGTGTATCTTCATGGGTTTAGCAGGATACTATCGACGGTTCGTAAAGAGATTTTTGAAGATAGCAAATCCTATTATGTAATTACAGAAGAAGAACAAGAAGTTTTTCGGGACCAAGAAATGCGTAGAATCATTTCGGAGGCTCAAAGAGTTGTTGAAAATGACATAGATACTAAATGTCCCTGACATGGACACGAACTTCTTGGTGTGCACTGACACATTCAAGGAAGGCTTAGGCAGAGTCTTGATGTGAGTCGGTCCGGTGATTTCTTACATTTCAAGGAAGTTGAGAAGGCATGAGGAGGACTATGCGATGCATGATTTGGACTTGTTATAAATTGTTTATGCTCTGAAGTTTTGGAGACACTACCTTGGTGGAAAAAATTTTGAACTAAAGACGGACCATTGTGGACTACAACACATATTTACGCAAGGCAACCTGAACGCATGACAACAACATTGGTCAGAATTTATTAGCGAGTACGATTTCGAGATTACTTACATAAAGGGAACAATGAACTGAGTTGTGGATACATTGAGTCAGAGATCACAAATCCTTTTGATGTTTCCTCTTCAGCTGAATCTACATGAAAATATTCTAGCTTTACAGTGCGATGATGACTGGTACAAAGAGGTCAAGGATTTTATCAAAAAAAACACAATGATGGTACCAATGTTTGAAGGATTTACGTTGGACAACGATGGAGTACTGAGATTTAAAAATCAAATTTACATACCACCGAATGACGTGTTGAGGATTTTGATCCTAAACGAGGCTCATAGAGAAGCGTACATGGCTCACCTAGGAGTCACGAAGATGAGGGAGGACCTTAAACCCTTATTCTTTTGGAAGGGAACGAAGGAAGACATAGTTAACTATGTGGCCAGATGCATAGAATGTCAATAGGTAAAGGCTAAACATAGACATCCAATAGGATTACTACAAGCACATGCTATTCCAAAATCAAAATGGAAGATTATTTCGATGGATTTCATTGTTGGATTTCCACTGATGACAAGGAGACACGACTCAATTTTTGTGGTAGTCGACACTCTAATGAAGAGTGCTCATTTATTCCTATGCGTACAACGCATGAGGCACCTGACATAGCTAGAGTTTTCATCAGTGAGATTGTGAGGCTGCATGGTGTACCTAAGAGGATTGTATCTGATCGAGGATTGGTGTTTACTGGACGATTTTAGACTAGTTTCCAAGAGGCATTAGGAACCCAACTTAACTTTAGTACTGCATATCACCCAGAGACTGATGGGTAGAATGAACAAACAAACCAGACCTTGAAGGACATGTTACGCATGTACGTGACAAACCAACAAAATCATTGGGAATAATTCTTGCCACTAGTGGAATTCGCTTATAACATCCAGTTACCAAAGAACCATTGAGATGGCACCTTCAATTTTCTTAATGTGTGACTATGTCGTATGCCTATGAGTTGGGATCAACTTGAGAATAGTGTCCTGGTGGGACTGTGATATGAAAATAGGGAGCTGACTTGTTTTTCTATGCAAGTACCCTCTACTTCATTAAAATAAATTCCAGGACCTTGCTCAATGTCTTAGTTGTGCAAGAGAAATTATGTGTCAAGTTTAGGCTTCTTTTAATAGTTTATGTGTGAGGAATTTTTGAAGGTTAGATATCTTGTTTAAATAATACAACAACAACATAAAGTGCAACAAATAATAACCAACAAACTCACAAGAATAACAACATGATAAAGGAGTTCACCCCCAACTCGGCTACATCTCCTTGAGCCTCCATCAATGGACTAGGTTTTATGGGATTAATTTTTCAAAGATTCTTTTACAAGTTTCTTCTTAACTCCAATTCATTTATTTACTATACCATTCGGTTCAGAATACATAAAAACCCAAAAAGTGACTATTAGGTCTCTGAAAACGGACCATGGCTCATCCGGGCATGACCTCTTCTACTGGTGGCCTTGAGTTTCCTTGAGCTTCCTTGTGGAAAAAACACCTATAAAAGTCCTCAAATTCTTATGAAAACCGTACCAATGTTTTCAGAGAAAAACAATTAGTCAAGAATGACTATTGAGTCACTGAAAATAGACTTGGGCTCATCTGAGCATGGCCTCCTTCAATGGTGGCCTGAAGCTCCCTAGAGCTCTCTGAAAATTCAAAGTAGAAAAACATACAAAATAAGTCTCCAAATGGATTTGGAAATAATGCCAATGGATTCAAAACATCCATAAACCCCTATATCGTCTTTTTTGGCACCTCATTTGGCCAACAAATGAAGAAGATAGGCTTCATGCCATTTTCCTCCTTCAAGCTTGTTCTCTCACTCATCCAATATCCTTTGAAAATAACATGATATATCACTCATTTGATGTCCATTTTAACCCATTATAAGTGCATTAGGTTTGTGACAATGAGGCCTACATCTATGTCCATTTTGAAGCGATTCTAAACACTTTCATTTTTTGGCTAAATTTTGACCCCTGGTCCACATTCTAATCAGACTCGAAGCGATCCAAGAAATGGAATATTAAATGCAAACTAAGAAAAAGGATCAAGGAATTTCATTATTAGAATAATATTTATGTCAAGACGCATTGTGTCAACCATGGTTACGATGTGGCGATCAAATATTTTTTCGACTGAAACCGCATAAGAAATCGATCAAGTTTGGAAAAGGAGCTAAACTATCTCTTAGGTTCATGGGATCCTACGACATTGTGAGAAAGAGAGGCATGTGGCCTGTTGACTAGCCTTGCCTAATTCTTGAGGCAAATGAACGATGTCTTTGATGTCTCTTTTTGAGACATTATGATTAGTGATCCTACACATGTTTTGACTTGAGCACCTTGCGGGTGTCGGATGAGGGTGTGCTCATGGCTGAGATGAACCACATCCTAGATCATCACATTCGACCGCTACAACATCAAACAATAGATGATTTGAAGGTCCAGTGGGACAACTATAGTCCGCACTCGACGACCTAGGAGGACACATAGAGAGAATTAGGAGGACACATAGTTCCTTTTCTTTTTGTCTGATAGAGAGAATTATTATACTGTGATACACATTTTTTTTCGACACTCTTTTACTGTGAAACTTCGGTATGAAGTTTAAACCAAGAGGACACTTGCTTGCAAGTTATCCAAATTATTATACTATTGGCCATTGATTATGATTAGGAGTCATTATCGATGTGATTATATGTTATTTTTTGTATTAACTTAGACAGGTGCTATTGACTCGGTTCTCCTGGGTGTGCAAGATTTGGACCTCGAGCATGCTGAGGCATCGATGAAACCCTTGGACTCCGGATATTGTCAGGGAGTGGACTATTGGGGTTGTATTGTTGTATAAATGACATATGTGCATGTGATTAGATGTTATGATTATGGATTTTTTTCTTACATGATTCATTGATGATCAGGTTGATGATAGCTTGCCGACTAGACTCACATGTGGAGTAAAGGGGTCATGCACGACTACCATAGACGTTGAAGGATAGGTGTGGATAGAAGACCTGCCACAGCCTACTAGCACTCCCGTCATGGTTCGAACTGTAGGTTAACAACTACCTAGTTTGAGCAGACCCATGATGTCATGAGGGCACACTGCGATAGTCACTCATGATGATTCTAAGGGGCACCCAATAATGTAGGGGCCTTATTCCTTAGAGGCCCTTAGTCTCCGAGAGGATCACCTAGTAGAGTATTGAATCGAGGGGTTTTGATGTCTACCACGTCACTCAAGAGGCGAGTGGGACACTTGGAGCACGGAGTGTGTCCTCAAGGGCACGTTGCACTAGAAAAACATAATAAGGTGAGTGGCACCATTGGAGTGCGAAGTGCGTCCTGAAGGACACATCGCGCAAGAGAAACATAATGAGGTGAGTGGCACCCTTAGAGCACCTAGTGCGTCCTGAAGGGAATGTCACGTTGTTAAATAATAAATGAATAAACCCATATGGCCTTAGAGCGAAAAATGTGATGAGAAAGTTTTAAAACAATTTCACTAATAAAATGTCCTCAAGCCTAGGAAAATAAACTCTAGGTCTAAGTGATACTTGTGATAAAAAATATATATATTTATATAAAAATAAAAATAAAAATAAATACATAATAATGATAATCATCATTAATCATGTGAGAAGAAGGGCGTACGAAATTCAATTAATTTATAAAAAACTTTTGGGAGATAAAATTTAAAAACGGGGAAAAAGGGTAAATAATTGTTTTGTTACATATGCTAATTAAAAATTTATTAATTAAAAAGAAAAAGGGGAAAAAGGGTAATTTTCTACACTTGCCAATTTGAGTTTTAATTGAAAAGGGAAAGAGGAAAATTTAAAAGAATTAGGAAACTAGGAAAAAGCGGGAACATAAAAAGAAAGGGAAACATAAGGAAAAAGTAGAAAGACTAACTTAGTAAGGTATCTAGCATTTAAGAACTTTCTAAATTAAACTCAACTAGTAAATTAGTATGGGGGTAAGTCATTAATTTG
>JZKD02S2074804.1:341321-353821 GCA_000966675.3 Picea glauca
TAAATGTATTTAAAGACAATACTCTAATTCCTAAATCCTTTTGGTATATTAAAATAAACTAGGTATCTCTGAACCGCAACCGCATAGATTGCATAGATACGTGTACATGTTAGATAAATAATGTCATACAACGAAACTCTTCCAAATACCTTTTGGTTGGGAAATATTTGTCCAAATAGCTTTTGGCATGGAAATATTTTCTTAGGTGCAAGAGTGAGATATGGAAACAATTTTTTTCTCTCCTACATGTCTTAACACTTGATATGGGGTGGTTTCCTTCACACAACCTAGTTTTATTTTCACAAATTTAATATTTTTCGAGGGAATCATCATTGTATGTGTGTTATTTATTTTAGAACAATTATGAATTTTATATTGCAATCTAACATATTTTCGTTTTAATCCATTTTAAAATATTTTGCCTTAATGACTCTATTTATATTTGACTTTACACTCATAAAGAGAAAAACAAAGGGTAGAATTCTCCGTGTGTTGGCACCTCTTCTTATTGCAAATTGTAGGGATAGCTTGCAATGTATGAATTACAGTAGAAGAAGTCCCAACTCATGTACATATAACTTGTTTATTAAGCTTGGGTCAATTAAGAAGAGTGACATCAATGACATGAAAATGAATCGGGTTTACTTTATAAGAGGTTTATCAACATATAATATTGTGACTACTAGGATGGACACTCAAATTGAAATGTTGATCATTATCGGTACCATATTTTCTAGTTTTGGAAACCGTGCATATAGCTAATCTTTATGCACCTAGTTTTTCTCTTGATGTTATGTTTAGCCTAGACACCTAGTTTTGAGTTGCATGTTGTATTCTTGATCTGCACATTGAAAACCATGAATGTGATTAGAAGGAGCATTCTCAATTATTCTTTTGTTAGAAGGCTATGTTGTAGGAAGTTATGATCATTTTTAAATTGATTTAGAGTGTAATTAAAGGAATATAAATGATGGTATGAGGGTTAGATAGTGGGTTATTTTGGCTTTTGTATTGAGTTTTTGTATAAATATTGTATGGAAGAAGGAGATATCATGGCCTAAATCCCTTGACTATTGTATGGGGTTATAAGGAGTTTATATGGACCAATATTATGTATTTAATAGAAAGGACTATGTGATGGATGCCCCCCTTAAATTTTCTATGTTATGTGGGTTGATCTAAATGCCTAATGAATGTATGATGATTGCATTAATTTTAATGTTTTATTTTTTTATCATTCAAATATGTTTCTATAATGTTCATTAGTGTCTCAAGTGAGACCTTTTCCTTTCTAGGATATTAAATATGGAAATACTAATGAACTTCATTATTGGCCTAATTTTAGAACCTAGGGTTTGAAATTATCACAAACAATTGGTTCAGTTTCTTGGACAAAGAAAAGCTATTGAAGAAAGCATAGATATTTTAGGAAGACCATTACAATTGGAGATACAAACTAGATTAATAAAAGAGAAATTGAGTTTGAACAAAAAGAAATCCAAATCCTACTACATATGGACCCCAAAGCATGGAAGGATAGGTATCTTTTTTTTTTTTTTGTAACTAGGGGAATCAGTAATAACAGGAGTATCATACTCACGTGACACGAGGTCGAATAGTGTTGGTTACCTTATAACCCCTAGGGAGAATCGCACCGCCCGCAAGCACGCCTCTCGATAGATCAAGGTGAGAATCAAACTTGAGACCTCTTTTTACATATTTCCTTCCATTTACATGACACTTGCCAATCGGTGTACACCCCTGTGGGAAAAGGATAAGTATCTTTACCTAACAAGGAATTTTTTTTTTTCTTTTTTTCCTATTTTATTGCATGAATGGGTAAAAAGGTAGGAAGAAATTAAGATTCTAAGGCATTCCCAAGAAACGATGGTGGGGGATCAAGAAAAGATCAAGAGACTAAAATCCTTAGAAAATAAGTGGAGTTGATCAATTGATTTATGGTTTTGTAGAGTCAAAGGGAGATACAATGTGGATATTTCTATTGAATATCATAGTTCCTTTAGTTTATTTGAATTAGAATTTGAGTCCGAACTAAGAGGTATACTATTAGAATAAATGCCATTATGGATTGAGATGTTGTATATTGAAAACACACTGATGCAAAAAAAACCTAGAACCATGGTAAGCATAAGTCCTAGGGGGTAGGAGAAGAAAGAAGGGAGATGAGATAAGAATATAAAAAATAAAATGGATCTAGATACATCAAATAAGGAAAGAGTACAAATATACAACTCAAGAAATGTGTTGAGGGAGGTATTTTGGAAAATCTAGTTCGATAGTTCAAATAAAAGGGCATACAACATGGTAGATAGTAGTATAGGGTAAGGAAAAGACAGAAGAGATAACTAAAAAAAGAGGGTGGTGTTACAAAGACCATGCTAGAGGTTCACATAGAGGAGGTAGTGCCAATATATGGGTATAGTGTGCCAAAGGAGACGCTCGTATCCCACTCCGAAATAGATGGTAATATAGTACATGTAAATGATGTTGGATTCCATTGGTTGATAAGAAATGGTAAAGACATAGATAAGGATAAAATCAATGTTTCAGTTTATTATAATGTTTATACTAATGTTGGGGATGACGTAAGTAAGAGTAAGGAAACTTTATCACTTGCATGTTTATTCAAGAAAATGAGAGTAAGGACACATTAGCACTTTGTTGGCTAAGAAAATCCCTACAGAATCACCTTTATTATTCTCAATTAGGGGTTTCTTGAAATTAGCATGGAAGATGCCCCATTCAATTATTTCTATATAAGGAAAAATAGGTTATCTCGCTGTAGAAAAATGTAGATGAGATCTCCGAATATTCATGAAAATGTTATCATTGATTTCCCTGACAACAGGGTCACTATGTGGTCTCATATCCACTTATTTCCCATTCTTGAACTTCATAGAAAATTATTTCCATCCCGACAACAAAACTTGAACTCTAGTTGTAGGTTAAATATCATTGTATAATGGAAACAAGAAATAATATTCTGATGCATGAATCTACATTATGGCCACAAAGTTGTTCAATAGATCTTGGACCATAATAGGCTTGTCTTGTGAAGCTTCACCTGTCGTTTTTTTTTTTTCCTTAGGATATTTGAGAGGTTGTCTGAGGGTAGTCTTCATTGGAGACATGTTTCCTACAAAATAGAAAAATAAAGAGAAATTGCACTTTCTTGTTTAGCCTGGATAAACCAAATGACTATTTGTAACAACCCCCGTCGTTATGACTACATGCGATGCAAAGAAAGTGTTTTTTTTTTGTTTTAAATCAGGAAGGAAATCAACAACAATAATTAATCAACACAACTTGATGATGAACACAACTTATGCATTCAGGAAATAGACAACAATGACCCAACATACTAGCACATCATGCAATTGGATGAAACATGTGATAATCAATAGACAGATATAATGACTAAGCTTTGGGACAACATCAAGATCAACCAGATGCAACCAACATCAAATGACATGGGTAACTTGAACCTTAATAGAAAGTGAGGAACAAGCACCAACAAGCATTACAACACAAGTACCAACATCAAGTACAATGAACATTACGCCCCTGTCGGGAAGCACATGACTCTGGATAGTTTATCATTTGCATCTATCAATCAGGGAACACAATGACCCCGTCATCAGAAATCAGACCATCACAATTGGTAGGTGAGACAATAACCAAGCCGCAACATAACTTATCTAGACCAATAATCAAAGAAAATCCCAATGCGCTAGGAGACCAAATTAACTGTCAAAAATATAAGAAGACTATATCCAAGCACCCAATCGACAAGTCAACAAGACGCAAGGGAAATTTGACTACTATAAAATCATACATCACATTAAATTCACGACGCAACAAATTCTAATGAAAACATACATCAATTAAAGGACGTGATTAGCCATCTATGAATTCTTCCCTCCAGAATCCTTTCTGTAATAACATGTTATCTATTAATAAGAAATCATCAATCAATAGATCTTTACCGTGACCATTTAAAAAGCAAAGAAAAGAATCGAGATTAGATTAAGTTGGGAGTACGTAGGGATACCATGCTAACCATTTATTTGTTACTAAATCGTTGTTATCAATTATTTCACTGTCTAACAACAACATCTCTGTCTATTACTATTCACAATCAACAAAAACATCACAGTCTATTAAACACATGATATTGTTGTCTATAAAATATATAAAATTGTTGTCATGATATGAAATGTTGTCTATCATATACAAAATTTGTTGTCTATTATATATAAAAATTGTTGTCTATTATATAAAGTAGTTGTCATGTGTATATAAAGGTGTTGTCTATCAATAGATAAATTCACTGTCTAATAAAATATTTGTCTAATAAATTATCTCTCTAATAAAATCGCCATCTAATAAAATATTTGTTTAATAAAATATTTGTCTGATAAAATCATTGTCTAATCATATATTGGATGAAAAAACATCCATACACAATAGTAATCACAAAGTTGTCATTCTTAGAATACAATACTGTCATTCACCTACAAAAATAGTGACATTCACATGCAAAATGTTGTCTTTCATATTTGTTGTCAACAATCAACGTCATTATCCAACATATTGATAAACTTTGTCCAACATATCAATATTCACATGCAAAAACATATCCATAATCACATATTGATATCAATATTCACGCTGTCCAATAGCCATAGTGTCCAACATATCAATATCCAGATGCAAAAACATATCAATATCCACATACAAAAACATATCAATATTCATGTCGTCCAACATATTGATATCAATATTCACGTTGTCCCACATATTGATATCAATATTCATGCTGTCCAATATTTCTACCAATAGAATCGTTGCCTAGCAATGGCATCGTTTTCCAACATTAACTCGATGTACAATTACATTTTAAAAATAATTTGAAAATCTCCAAATTTAATCTCTACCAACAATGTCGTTGTGTTAAATAAATTCCAAATGGGAATTAAACTCTACGAATTTAAATCTATACCAACAATATCATTGTGTAAGTGCATTTAGAATGGAATTTAAACTCTACAATTAAATATCTGCCAATATCTATTAAATTCACAGTCACACGATATATATAAAATCTAAACTATCATATATAAAATCGTTGTCAATAAATATTAATTTTGTAGTCACACTATATGTATAAAATCGTTGTCATACATATATTAAATTTGCTTTCCATTCACAAGTTTAATGAATATATGATATTGTTTCCTAATAACATAATATCGTTGTGTAATTAAAAAAAGATACGTGACTAAGGAATAATGAAATCCAACCAGAATGTTGTGTAAAAACTATGCGAACGAGATGTCTAAAACGCCAAGAAAAATGTGGTGTGAAGCGATGTAAAGGCTGGGTAAATCGCCCAGAAATGCATGGTTTGAAAGTTGTGTAGCATGCCAATAAAATCATGGAGTAAAATCTCTGCATTATGCCAACAAAATAATGGTTGATGCTATGTGGAATGTGAGGAAAATCATGGAGTAAAAGTTGTATATAAAATGAGAATCGCAGAGAAAATTTTGGAGAGGACGCAGAGATTTGCATAAAGGAAACACAGAGATCAGAGGTTTATCAATCAGAGACGAATCAATCAAAATGAAGAGATACTCATTCACAAGGAAGGCACAAGGATTAGAGATTAATCATAAAAGAATAACATAGAGATAAGTAAGGGATAGATAGTTGGGCGAAAATTTATCCTTCACTTATTATCCATTCACAGGAAAGAAGGGCATTTAAATATCATTCTTAAACACCAAAGTGAATACAATCTATTAATCTCTTGGCCGATTTCTCGGGAATATATTAATAACTTAAGGATAAGGGAGAGAAGATAAAAACACAATTTTTCCTGGTATTAAACCAATAAAAATGAATGCAGAGAAGTTATTGCAATCAGAGTTTGGGTTCTCCATGGGAAATCAATTCAAAATACAACGATCATAAGGTTGAGATGAATTTAAGTTCTCTGATCATAAAAATTTCGACTCATCAAGACAATTTGCAGAAATATAAAAATGAAATCGTTGGATAGTGTTACATTGATTAAACATAAACTTAAAACAGTAGAAGTACATTATTGAAGGCATGAGAACAATATTTAAACTTTTTATAATATTGTATGTGATCATTTAACCATAGAAAATATATCAATATTGTCACCCAACCATAGCAACTAATGCCACCCGTGAGCACCTTGACCTTGTAAGAGAAAATACTTTTTGTAGCAGATCAATAGCCAACCAAGGCTAATTCACCAAGAAATGATAACCAAGACTAATCAGAGAGTCCAACCTAGAAAGACCGAGAATATAGATTGCAGGACTAGTGGCAACAACTCATCCCAAGACTTGTGAAAAAATTGGCCTTCTTCAGTGCGCACAAGTGCACTTCTGTAATTCTAGGAAGTCTGGCTAAAATGATTACTAGCCTCCTTTATTTATACTACTTCTGTCAGACTACCTGGGCTGACTTCTCATTTTGGGTGCTAATTACTTAGTATTAATTATTTCCTTTAGATGACATCTCTTCTAGGTTTATATTCAATTATTGTCTTGCTTCCAGAATATTCTAATCTTGTCAAAGGTCACAAATGGAGGTTAATAACTCTCTCATCTACCATAATATAAACACTCCCTCCTAGCTATGGAGGTATAATAGATAATGGTCTTGATCACAAATAGACCATTCAATTGGTGGTATCATTATAGCTATACATGATAATTAAATCATGAGTACCATCGTTATTATCCAACTAGATAATCTCCATGACAATTAGTACAATGTCAGCTGATAGAACACAATTGTGTCTATCCATGGTAGTACACAACTACTCAATACATGACAATTAGTCAAAAAAACTGGAACATATCCACCACAATAGCATACCTCTACTGTCTGGAGACATATAGTCTCCATAGTAATCATATCATCTGATATCAACCTGCGTAGAAACAATATTATGATAAAATCTGAGTCATTTGGGCCATTCTTCCACTCAAATCTATGAGATATGGAAGAGCATCTGCCCTCAAAGAGTAGAATATCAATGATGGGTTATCTGGACTATTTGTCTCAAGCAAGGAAGAATAATTGTCTTGATTTCTGGGCCTAGACCATTCACCTATCCGAGCCATTCCTCCAGCACTAAACATAGTGCAACCTGGAGAGAATGAGTCTTCCCTAGAGAATGTGTGTCCCTAATTGTTGAACCTAGACCATTCACTTATCTAGGCCATTCCTCTGGAACTAAACAATGTGCAACCTAGAGAGAATGAATATTCCCTAGGGAATGATTGTTCGTACCATTTCGTAAGGAAATGACTATCCTACACCAACCTCCAAAATGGACCATTCTTGGAAAATCCTCACAACTATCAGCTTCGAAAGAATGACTATCCAATGAGGCAGAACAATCTTCTTGACCACTACTGAGAGTCACTGTCAAGAAGAAATATTGTCCTAGACCATTCATCCACACTCGCCACAAGGGGAATCGTTGTCTATGGTACATGAACAATCCATTGAACTATTTTCAATATGAAAATGACTGTTCAATCTGGACCATTTTATGAACTGGAAAATGCATTTCCGTCAGAAATCTCAAACCACTTTCCGAACTTGGAAAGGAACTTGCCCATCCTGGACCATTTTTCAAAGATAAAAATGATTGTCCATAAATCAATGATATGTCAGTGCTCCCTCCAAACTTGGAGAGCCATTTCTTCCCTTTTAGTTAAGGGATTTATTTCCACGATCCCCAATTTGTCTCGGATATATGCTCAAATATATGGAATTTTTTTTCTAGACAAAGGCTTTGTCAAGATATATGTTGTCTGCTCATCTATGGGGATATATTGTAGCTTCACTTCTCATTGTTTGACTTTATCTCGAATAAAGTAGTATTTGATCTCAATTTTTTTTTACCGTTCATGAAACATAGGGTGTTATGAAAGATTTATACAACTATGATTGTCACAGTGTATTATGGTTGAATCTGGGACCTGATCAAATAATCCAGAGATCATCTTTCTCAACCATATTGATTTTGTACATGCCTCACTTGCTGCAATATATTCTGCTTCTATTGTTCTGAGTGTGATACAATTTTGTTTCCTGCTAACCCAAGATATCATATAGGATCCCAGGATGAATCACATCCCTAAAGTACTCCTTTCTTTTGCACTTCCTGCCCAATATGAATCTATGAATCAATGAAGTTCTATATCACTAGATGTGGTATATCTTAAACCATAGTTTAGTGTCCCGTGAATATATCTTAGAACATGCTTTTCAACTATCCAATGCTCATGTATAGGTTCCACCTGGAACTAGCTTAGTGGGTTTACGACAAAGAATATGTATGGTCAAGCATTTAACAAATACATCAATGACCTAATCAATTGTTGATATAGAGACGGGTCTACTGGATCAGAATCTGAGTGTCTTACTTTTCTTATATCTATGTTCATAGGAGTGTCCATGGATTTTCAATCCATCATTCCAAACTTTTGAAGAATCTTTACTACATACTTTCCTTATCCAAGGAATACTTCACTACGCTTTTGCCATACTTCTAGTCCCAAGTAACAATGAATGAGACGAACATATTTCATATCGAACTCAGAAGCTAGTTCCTTTTTACACTGGATGATGAGAGCCTCTTTACCTTTCAATAATAAATCGTCGAAAGATAGCAGTAGAATCACAAGTGCATTCTTCACAACCTTGTAGTAAAGATTTGGATCTGCATCACTTTTGGAGAAACCAAGTCTCATTAGGTAGCTATCTATCCTCGCATACCAAGCTCTTGGAGCTTGCTTGAGTCCATACAAATATTTATTTAGTATGCAAGCATGAGTGTCTTTGGAATGTACTTCAAACGCTTAAGGTTGTTCAATGTATACTTCTTCTTTGATTGCTCCATTGAGGAAATCTATTTTTACATCCATCTGATGTAAACTCCATCTCATGGAAGCAACAAGTGACATGATAGCTCTAATGGAAGTATATGTGGCAATGGGAGAAAATGTTTCTTCATAGTCTTCTCCCTCCTTCTCGGAGAAACCTATCGCTATGAACCTTGCTTTATATTTGTCCATGATTATGTCTACTGCATGTTTGATCTTATAGACCCATTTTGAAGTTACTACTCATTTTTATTTAGGTCTAGGCATAATTTCCCATACATCATTTTTCATGATGGATTGGTGTTCTTCATTCATGGCTTCTTTCCTTTGTTTATTCTAAGCTACCTCTTCAAACATAGTAGGTTCTTCATCTAGAAGCTTTGTCATGCATGCTGCATAGCTGGAAAATCTCTTAGGATTCTTACTTTTCTGAAGGTCCCACTTGGGGCATTGAGTCTTTTTGCTTCTTCTAGGGTGTCTTTAAGACAAGTTGGGTGTTTCTTGGTTTTGGGTATAGTGTCTGAATCAATGGTCTCACTTGGTTGCATCGAATGATCAAATTGTTATTTTTCTTCATTCTATCTTTCTGGAAGACATGTGATTTCTTCAATAGGCTCTTCATACTCTTCTTATTCTATAGTTTCTTCTATGGATTTCTTGAAAGCCATCTTTGCATTCAAGGTCAAGTCTCTTTTGAATTCAATCTTATGTTGTTCTGAGATATAGATTCTATAAGCCTTGGATGATTCACTATATCCCACAAATATGTCCTTCTTTCCCGAGGGTTCTAATTTATTCATTTTATCCTTGGGAATGTGAAAGTAAACATGGCATACAAATATTCTTAAGTGTTCCACATTAGGTTTCTTTCTTGAGAAGTATTCTTCTAGAGTTATATCCTTCAATATGTGGTGAGGACTTCTGTTCTGAACATATATTTCTTGCATGGATGCTTCTCCCCATATATACATAGATAAACCTTGATTGTTCAATAGTTCCTTCAAATTTTCTTCAATAGATATGTTCTTCCTTTCTACTACACCATTTTGTTGAGTTTTATGAGGAACAATTAGTTCCCTTCTAATCCTTTCCGATTTGCAAAAGGAAACAAATTCCTTCTATGTATATTCTCCTCCATTATCTATTCTCAAGGTCTTGATTTTCTTTTTTGTGAGGTTCTCTATCTCTGCTTTGAATTCTTGAAACTTGTTGAATACTTCATCCATTGTCTTCAAGAGATATAACCATGTATTTCTTAAGTAATCATCTATGAATATTACATAGTAAAGAGAACCTACTAGATATTTGACTAGCATGGACCGCAAACATCTAAGTGTATTATATCTAGAATTTCCTTAGAATTATTATTGTTGCTTGAGAATGGTTTCCTGACATTCTTACCAAGAGCACATCCTTTGCAAATTCCTTCATGTGTACAATGTAGTTATGGTATTCCTTCAACCATATTTTTGAGGAAGGTTAATATTTGATAGTTGATATGAGCATACCTTCTATGCCAAAGTTCATTGGGATTGACTTCATCATGTATAAGGGATTCATCATTTCATTCTAGTACTCTCTATAGTCTTCCTTCATGGGTTCCAATAACTCTAAAATTCTCTATGATAGAGTCTCTAGGGAAAGATAACATTTTTCCATCTACAAAATATATTATGTTTCCTTTATCTTCTAGGAAATATATGGATACAATATTATTTTCTAAACTAGGTACATATAAGACGTTCCTCAAATGAACATTCTTACCTGTTATCAATTTGACGGAGGCTTGACTAATTTCTTCGACTCAGTAAGTGTTTTTGTCTCCAAGTTCTACCTTGTACGATGTCTTCTTTTCATTTAGATTGGAGAGTCTAGCTTGATCTCTTGTCATATTCCTAGAATCTCCACTATAAATTATCCACATGTCATCTTCAAACATTTGTGTGAGTGCTGACTTCTGTTGACTGATGACTGGTCAAGCTTTGACCCAAAATTTCAACCTTGACATTTATGTCTTCTGAGAGTGCTAACAGGTGCGTTGGACTAAGGCACACTTGAATATAATCTCCTTGAGTAAGGTGTTCCATCATAAGGTGTTGGATAAGGGTTTTAGGGTTTCTGCAGCTGCATGTGCTAGTAGCCCTAGCGACAATGCTTTAGTTACTACACATGCTAGTAACCCTAGTAGTAGTTCTTCAACAAGATTGATAACCTTATGGATTATCTTCCTTCCAATGGTTATACCGAATGAAGGAGGTGTGGGCCCATAACCTATTACAATATTGTATGTTCTTGTTTAACCATAGACAATATAGCAATATTGTCACCCAACCATAGGCACTAATGCCACCCCTAAGCACCTTGACCTTAACAGAGAGAAAAAGTTTGGTAGAAAATCAAAGCCAACCAAGGCTAATGCACCAAGAAATGATAACCAAGAATTATCAGAGAGTCCAATCCATAAATACCGAGAATATATATTGCAAGACTAGCGACAACAACTCCTCCCAAAACTTGCACAAAACCTGGCCTTCTGCAATGCACACAAGTGTACTTCTATAATTCTGAGAAGTCTAGCTAAAATGAAGACTGCCCTCCTATATTTATACTTCTTCTGCCAGACTGCTTGGGTCGACTTCTCATTCTGGGTGCTAATTACTTAGTATTAATTATTTCCTTTAGCTGGCATCTCTTCTAGGGTTATATTCAATTCTTTTGTTGCTTTCGAAATATTCTAATCTTGTCAAAGGTCACAAATGGGCATTAATGCCTCCCGCAGCTACCATAATATCAGCAAAACTATCATTCAATACAAATATACACATGCATAACGTAGGCAAATGCGAAATCTCTGAAGTCGTTATCCTGCGTGCACTCCATCCAGCTCTCGCTTGTCAATCAATGTGACCTCACTGGTACCTCCCAATGAACGCTATGAATACTCTTCTTCCCCCTGAGCCCACTGATCCGCAAAAGGGCCACACACAAAATATCAGAGAATGATAGCACCCATCTCACCTCGCAAGGCCGATCTACCACTTGTTACCCGAGCTCGGTATCCCAGATCCCACAAGAGAAAGTTCAGTCAAGATAAATTTCAGCAGCGTACCCTTACACAAAAATATTAGATTCATACTCTTCCTCCTCCATCCTTTTTATAGAGAATTTTCAAGTAATTAGTTTCCCATTAAATAAACATACATACATACATACATACATAAATGAATGTTTCTAACCATTAATGAAATATACATACATAATGAACATAGTTACCAACTTAAGGAGAACTCTACAGAGTTCTCGTTTTTTGGGGGGTCAAGTTTTTTACCCTAGTTTTAAAAATGATGCTACCAGTAGCACCCCCCTTCCATTTTTAGGTGTTTTTTTTCTATTTTAAAATACATAATGTTTCCACTTATTTTTTAAATGCTTGTTTTTCATTTATTATTATTAATTTTTTTTATTGACAATGTTTTTAGTCATTTTTCCATGCTTCTTTCAATCTTAAAATATTTTTTACCATTTACATTTTTGAAAATA
>JZKD02S2074804.1:368619-395620 GCA_000966675.3 Picea glauca
TTTAAAAAACAATCAACTTGCAATTATTTGAATGAAATTGAAACATGAAATTTATAAAAGATGACACATAACTAATACCAAAATATCATTGATAACCAGTCATTGTTTGATATTCCTGAAGCTAATTTTAATCTATTCATTTAAATTACTTAGCTATTCTGATCAATTGAAACAAATGCCTGAAACACTACGCACGATCACCTGCAATGAAAATTTATCTCAATCTACCTGCTCATAGATAACAAACACAACTATGAATGCATCAAATTATCAGAGATTTGTTCGAAACTAGGAATAAAGAGAGCAATAAGGATGCTATGGTTTTAATTTAATGTGTAATGGACCCAATCCATGCAATATAATGAATTTCTCAGAATGAAATTTCACTCGATTTCATATTTTTCTCCTCACAATGTGTTTTTTATTTAGAAGGTACATAGTAAAATTACAATTCCTATGAATATTTTTCCCTCTCTTCCCTTATCTTTCAATACATATGTTTATATATATACTAACTCATAGTATCTACCTATTTATATATCCATTAAAGGAAGATATGTTATTAAATGGTGTATGATAATTATATGACATATTTACGAAGTAGTGGAATATTATCTAGATGATGTTTAACTAATGTTATTGTAACTTTTAGGAAAGGAAAATTGGTCTAATAATTGAGGACTTAATGATTAGATTTGTGTTATGATTTAGTACCCTATTGTTATGAAATTTTGAGTCTAGAATTGAGTTTGGGTATGGTAATTAGATACTTTTTTGTTTGTCAGAACAATTGCCAGTCTTGAGACCTTAAATGCTGAAAATCAATTGGATGAATCTTAGACTTGAGTATTGATTCTGTGTCTTGGATGTCCTAACCTTGTAGGTAGATTGTATGGGTAGATATTTTTTATTGTCTTGTATAATGAATTTTTTGTTAAAAGAAATGATGTTGTGGGAAGAACTTGGTTGTGGTTGATCGTGAATAATCATGATCTTGTACTCTTGTTGTATGCGATCTTATGTGATATGGAAGATCCTCAATACATTGAAGTTGTATCTAAATCTAGTTGTGCAATGAGATGAGTGGAATAGATTGTGTATTGCCAAAGTATGATAGTAGCATGTTTCACTTGCTGAAATGATGTTTTATTAATGTTTCAAAAAATATATATATCTCATGCAATTTCTCAATTACTTTAAGATGTAACCAGGGGTTGTTACACAAATATTTCTTGTCCTCAAACAATGCCATCATGATATGATGCTCCATGATTGACCCAGACTAAAACAAGAAATGATGCCAGGGTCCCAAACCACCCTACAATATGAGAATCATCCCTCGCTCAAGGCATGGTATGGTAAGTTACTAACATAAGATCCCCATTGATAAATTGTCAACAAGTAATGTAAATCGGAACAAATCAAACAACCCATCAAGGAAATACTCTACTAGGGAACCAATATTATGAAAGAATTCTTGAACTGTCTACTATTGAAATACCAAGGTCCCATGCTATCACCATAAAGGAATCATCATGTTTTCATTGGACCAATATGATCATATATATCTGATCCTCATGTCTAAACTACATCCTCCACACTTGCATCCATAAGATGTAATGCTTCAAAGAATCATCCCCATTATTGAGGATCATATCCATCCAATGTATCTCAATGAACTCAACTAAACCAACTCAAAAATAAGACATCACACAGAAATCTATGTGGTCACAAAATCACAAGGTTTCCATGACACTTATTCTCCAAGTATAAAAGGGAAAATCCCTGATACTCTAACACCCTCTACTCATAGAAATAGTTTATGAATTTCTAATAAAAGAAACCACCCAAATTATCATGATAAGAGAGACAATAATAAGCTACATAAACTCCATCAACTCCATCGACTCCTCAAAATAACACTCCTCCAAGAAACCACTCCTAAGCCTCCCAAAATTAAATGCTAGAAATTCAACATCGATGTTCTCCTATCTAATAGTATTTGAATTGTCAAACAATGTAATCCTAGGGTCCTAGACTAATATGGAAAAGGTACCACCGTGTTGGTGTTTCACTACTCTTATCATCATTGTCATAGCAACAAGACCAGTCTACATCCTCCTCTCTTGGAACTCAAAATTAATCTCCTTGAAGGGACTGAAACCATTACCTTGAATCCTGCCTTGTGAAGGTGTCTCAGTGGCAAATTCATTGTTAGACTCAAGTATGTCCTACAATATAGAGTAAGTATCGACCTATCCTCTACCAACATCCAAAAAATAAATCACACTAATTGTTTTCATGAATTTATTGATCATCATGATATGAATCAATCTGTCACTCAAATGAATTCTGAGATCCCACCCACAAATTGGAAGTCCACCACTCCCAATACATGTTAATTGTTTTTTTTCCATACTATTAAGCATCGAATTCAAAATGATTCAAGTTCTTGGTATTCGATCATCCAGTGGAAACCAAGTACTAGGAATCAACTATGTGTCTAGTAATATGTGCGACACCTTCCAAATTACACCGTGAAATATGATATCTTGATCATCGTCAATGTACCCAAGTAATTTGTAGAGTATAAACACCTCTATACAAAATATTAATGTCACATGTGGTGCCTCATAGTCATGCAAGTACCCAGAATTCCCTGTCAAAAGTGAGTCACACATAACCCTCATAATCTTGTCTCTAAGTGTGGACTCAGGGACTACATGTGTACATCCTCCATAGTAGATAATTCCATCCACCACTCTATTAGCTAAAATCTCTCTAAATTGATCCAATACAAAATGGATCTCCTCATGTGCTATGACAACATAGACCAAATGAAAGAAATCTAAAATGGCTATAATCCTATCTATCTCACTCATGTGACTCGACTGAACCCCCCATGTCCTGCCAAATATATCGTTGACATCATAAAATAGTACTAGATTCCACTACAACTTCCTGCAAGACTAGAAAGTGTTACGTGTGTTAGTCAACCCCAATGGTATGACCAAGGAATCAAGGTAACATCTCAGAGAAATATTGTGGGTATCCTACTCTATGTCCCTTCTCTAGTGATATCCCAATCAAATATCGAACTCCGACAAATATTCCTCTCTGTGAAGCTTTTCCATCCACTAATCAATCTTGGGTGAACCAACCTTAATGATATGTTTGAAATCCCAGTTTGGGGGCCTCCCCTGGGAAAATGTCCAAAAAACCCACTCTACACCACCATACATTGTTGAATATTGTTTTATACTACTTCACACCACCATATCATCATGTATCACCATTTATCCTATATGCACCATTGTATCAATTACTCCACTAATATTAACTGGACTTACGTCACAGAGTGATTTATTGACATACGTCCTATACTCAATTCCCAAATCAATTGGTGCATATACTTCCTTGTTGGCTGGTCCATAAGGAATTTTCTCAACTAAATCCTCTGTAGCTAAGCCTTGAGCCAAAATAAATGAATCATGATCCATGAAATTAAAAATAAACGCACATAAAAAAAATCTTTGTGTCAAACCTATCCTCATACACTTGCAACTCTAAATACTCCACATGTGGAATCGTCAAAAGGGGATCCACCCTCATTTTTGAATGCCACTTAGACCCTCATGTGTCACTGCTTCCAACGATGAATAGCATGCCAAACTAAGATGGTGACAAAGCTCCTTAAGCTCCCTAACTTTTTCTTTAGTGAACTTAAGATAAAGGTCCATGTCCATGAACAATTGCAAATAATTAGATTTCATCTTGTCTAGTACCTCTTTAATTATTCACAATTGGGTACTTCCATCCACAATCCCCCTTTGACTCTCATACATATGGTTTTTTCACATAATGTCTTCAATAAATTTATGAGAACCATCTGCCCTCATTAACACCTCGACGATTTGTTCCTCTACGACCAATAGTATTCTCTCCAAATCATCCAATTTTATTTCATCAACATGGTGTGGGATATCATACAAGGAACCAATTAACTCAATAGATGATGTCGTGCAATGTGGACTACCTTCCTCATGCAAGTTTTCTTATATGCTCTCATCCCTTAAATAAACCCCTTTGTTCTCAACCTCTACACATAGCTCCAAATCTTTGTCAAGTTCTGTTACAATCAAGTTTGCATCATCATATGTGTCATAAATAGGATGAGGTATCTAATTCCTACTCGAACTATATCCATCATCCGAATCATACACATGGAGAGGTAATGAATCATTAACATTAGTTGATTGGAACATCTTCTCATAGTCATCATAAGTAGGACAAGATGTATTATCCTCATCTTCTCCATCGAGCACACTAGTGTCATCAACCTCATCAGTTAATTTTGATGATGTATCATAGTTTATTTTTTGTTCTTCCTCTATGAACACATCATTTTCATGGATAAATGCATGTTCCTCCACCTATTCTTATTTTTTTGTTCTTCCTCTATGAACACATCATTTTCATGGATAAATGAATGCTCCTCCACCTATTCTTCATGCTCATCCTTTTTTATTTCTTTCCCTATGCCATTAAAATACCCTCATCCAAATACTTGGGCTAACTTCCATACCAAAGAGTGTAAAAAATTTTAAAGGGAAAAGTTGCATGGATCTCTTCCCTTAATGTTAGATACTTTTGATATTGAGGCATGATCTTATTTTCCACTAGCACATTCCTAGCTTGTTGAAGAATTTGCCAAGTTTTATTCCATAATTCCGAATTTGTTTTTATTCTCTTGTCCATTGACTACATTTCTAGTTTTTTGTTTCTCTATAACCATTCATGCATGATGCAATCAGGGTGGAAAGATCACCAACTATGATATCCAAAATATTATTTCTCTTTGTATAATTTTGTCAAAGAGTTGGAATTATTGTTGTAGCTTCTTATTTACATATATTTCAAATGATAGACAATATATGACATGCATTCCCTTACCAAAAAAAATAGAAGAGATAAATAAATCATCTTTATTATGGTTTGAACAACAATACAAGGCCTAATGGTTGTCGTAGTAGCTACAATAAATCCCTATCAAGAAGAAATACACATGCAGAGATAAACATACAACTAAGGGTTTTTATAGTGGCTTCAATACATCAAAGAACACTCAAAATGCAATCATATGATCGTGAGAGTGATGATGTCATCCATTCTAGTGAATACCCTCATATGAAAACCCTCTATTAGGATAGATCGACCCTCTCTCATAACTTATTGATACGACAACCCACACCTAATATGTCTCTATTAGTTCGCATAGGTCCTCAAGGGAAACAAATGGACAAGCATCACTTGCAGGACAAGGTTGGAAAATGAACAAGGGCCTCATGGCATACCCTATGCTCAAATCGTGGGGGTAACTCCTAGTATTGTTTCTCAAAATGTCCGAGCACCTACGAAATGAGACTATGACCTCCTCCTCATGGTTCCGCCAAACTCATGTGCAAGTCGATAAAACCTCCAACTTTATACAAAATAAAAAATGAGACAACCCCGAGAGTGAAGCTCCAATAGAAATCTTAGATGGATTCCTCTCTTGTCTAGGCTCTGATGTAAATCTTGGGTGGATTCCCCTCTTGTCTAGCTAGGGTGGATATTGCACCACCGAAACCAAACCAATAGTAGAAGGGTTTTGCTAAACCCTAACAAAACAATGGCTCTAAGAGAACTTTCAAAATGAGAGATCAAATCATAATTT
This sequence comes from Picea glauca, assembly GCA_000966675.3. NCBI lineage: Eukaryota > Viridiplantae > Streptophyta > Pinopsida > Pinales > Pinaceae > Picea > Picea glauca. The sequence goes on from JZKD02S2074804.1 coordinate 374,336, forward strand.
CAAATTGAGGCCCTACCCGTCCTTTTATTGTTTTTCTGGGCCTTCTAGAACTTCTCCTTTTTGACAAAATCAAATGTAGCTTCTAAAATTTCCCATTTTTGACTAAATCAAATATAACACTTATCCCCTTTTTTCTTTCACTTTAATATTAAATGTCACTTTGATAATGGTTAAGTAACTTATTAATATAAAATTACTTTGTTTCCTTAAAGTCACTTTAAATTATACAACATCTCTTAACTAAGTGTCATTATATAACACCTTTGTCACTTCCTTTTTCTTTACTGATGATCCACAAAATTCATTTCCACTATCGAACAGGGGAATCTAAAAATGGGGACATGAAAATGGAAGTCTTTCTCCACCTATCTAAGATGTTGAATCATAGTTCTTTGTGATCCAACCCTTGATTAACACTTGGATGAAATATCTTCACCCAACCTATGAGATATCATCACTCTAGTGTATGTAAAAGTCATTTTATCCTACACTCCTCACACTAGAAAAAGTTTGTCTTTTCTATCATCGACCTTGGTATTTCACCAAAGTGACTTCCTCTCAAAGTCTCTCACAAGTGTATCTCACACAAGTCCCTAGCGTGTTGACTCCTTCAAAAGAAGTCTCTTGTCCTCGAACAATAAATGTTGTTGACAATGGAAATCCAGATTTTTCCTCATTGTATATATATATACCTATTTTCTATATCAATGGTGAATGCAAAAAAATTCGAAGAGAAGAAACTCTTGAGTATAACTCCTTTATTGTTTTGGTGTATTCTATCTTACAACTTTAACTTTGTAAAACTTTGTTCTTATTCCCTCAAATTGGTATCATAGCCAGAGAGGGCATGTAACCAACTTACAATTATGTGCTTGAGTGTTGAGAAGAGAAATGTTGTTGAGGTGAACCTAAGTGGGTTCAGTGCATGTTCAGTGCATCTTCGACTTGTACATGGAGGAGGATATGCGGGCGTATAGAAGAGGCTAAAAAACTGAAGAATAAACCGAGGGTTTAAGAGCGAGTTGGATAGTTTTCAGTAGAGTAGATTGCATAAATATAGAGGAGGCCACAAATTGAAGAAACCACATGAGAGTTGTTGTCAATTTCATTGAAAGCTTCCATCTATTGAAGACAGAGGCCAAAAAGTTCCTTAATCAGAAGTGCGAAGAGAAGCTTGAGATATTTTGGAGATGACATAAGTTAAAGGGGGAACAACATTGATCATCATCAAGCTAGGACACAAAAGTTCTTAACCATTTAGTTCCACTTATGACCTTGTGACCTATTAAGAAGAAACACAAGTTCTTAATCATTAAGCCCATTTATAATGTATATATAAGTCTCAATCTCTCATATAATTTGGTTATTTTTTCATCTCCTTCCTAACAAAAAAAAATACATGACAAGTGTAGTTATCTTACAATCTTAAAGATACATTATTAGCTCTATTCATCAACACCTTCCAACAATCTAGTTTTGCTTACTTGGTTCTTCTCAAGGCTAGAAATCATTAGAAATCATACCTACACTTGATTGTGAAAATATGTCAAATATAGAACATGTCAATTATAGGCACTTTAACGTCGTTGTATAAGCATCCAAACAATCCCCATTTTGTAGACTTAGTAGTCGTGTTACTAGTTGTTTTTCGTTCAATTCCCATCTTAGTGTAGTTTTTCAGATATAGGTATTCTAACAACAGGCATAACATCTCTATTGGCAGGCATATCTGGTCATGGATAGATGGTGAACCGAACCAACTCTATGTACTTAGAGCGGTATTGGGAGGAACCGTTATTTCTATCTATTATAGCAGTTGGAACTCATTCAGGTAACAACTGGATAATAACTTGCCGACAGGAATAAATAATACTACTCCGGAATACCCCTCCCCTAGTTCACAGTCCGTACAGGTAGAGATACAGGCAATCTACATGTCACGGGAATATGCACGCATGAACAGCATCTAGACCAAGATAGATGAAGCCGTAACAAATGACCACTTCACCGACATGCAGCGTCAAGAGTAGTGCAGGGGTTGGTAGCTCCAAAGACGAGGCAAATACGGTAATATGGAGCAATTGAAATTTAGTATTTTAAATTATTTTAAAACACTGATAAACATGGAAAACAAATTCTTTGAGATAAAGGATGATGAAGTCCAACAAGTCCAAATAARTCTATCCACTGAAAGTTGATATCGAAATAGATCTATAMACTGAAATTTGCATTTCGTCAAAATCTGAAAAGAAAGATTCCTACTGAAATTTGGTATCCAAATAAGTCTTCCCACTTAAATAAGTCTATCCACTGAAATTTGCATTTCGTCAAAGTCTGAAAAGAAAGATTCCTACTCTCCTTGAGTTACAGATAGATCCATCGTGTCTCGCACCAAATCTGAACCATTTCACCCACAAAATCTATCTATATATACTGGTTATGCTGCGCACAAAAACCATTGTCCCGATTCTTTTGATACTTAGGGTTTCTCTTTTGATACTTGGAGTTTACCTCTTGATACTTAGGGTTTGTCTTTTAGGATGAGGATGATCACAGTATGGAAAGCTCTAGTGTTAGCATTGGCATTTCAAGCGGCAGCAATGGGGGTTGCAGCAGGTGCCATCTCCTGCGCTACGGCGATCCTTGATCTTCTCCCCTGCCTTTCCTTTGTCACGGGGGACGCTGTTAACCCCACTGTGGTATGCTGCAACGGCGTTAAGAGTCTGAACGCTGCGGCTACCTCTACTCCCCTGAGACAAGCTGTGTGTAGATGCATCGAATCTGTCGCTGGTTCCTCCACCTACGACTCCAGCAACGTCGTCAACCTACTCTCTCTCTGTGGCGTCAACGTCGGCATTCCCATCACCACTTCCATCAGCTGTGACGCGTACTCATTATTTCCCTTCCCTTCATAAACGTTGCTTCTTGCGTTATCAATATTAATTATCGTTCCTTCTTGTTTTCTTTTTCTGGATTGATATATATGTGTTTATGGTGTTGATATATATATCTGTTTATGGTTTTCATAACAGGATCCCCTAAGTTGAGTGGAGCCGAGCAACGGAGAAGGACAGGACTGCGAACGAAGGAATAAATTTCTATAAATAAATAAAATAGTGTAATTAAGACGGACTGGGATTGCCACTTCTCTTAGTTGAGATATTTTATAGGTTTATATAATAAAAAATTGCCATGCTGTACTTTAATAAAATGTGTAATGTTAAATGGTTAGAATTTAAGTTTTGTTTTAAATATATAATTATAATTAAAATATTTAAGTTATTGTGTATGAGATAAAAATAAATCATAGACTATAGAATGAATGTTTCAACCATTTAATAAACATTATAACATACTATAGAATGAATGTTTCGAGTGAGGAACACTTCAATACTTAATTGTAACAATTTTTTTTAATTATTTAACTAGCACAGTAATTTTTTTTTTTTTAATGTACATAGGGCTTGTGAACATGAAACCTATATAGAGCTGAGGAAATCCAAAAGTTAATCTTAAATGTGGTAATTCTAAAGGTTAATCAGTTAAACGTGGAAATCATATGGTGGTACAGTAATTTCGATTAGGTAAATGTATAGAGATGAGGAAATCCAAAAGTTAATCTTAAATGTGGTAATTCTACAGTAATTTCGATTAGATAAATGTTAAAAAGTAAATACGATGCATTCAAAAATACAAGGAAGTTATGAAAAGTAAATCACATTCATTGATTTAGGAGGACGACTAAGAATATGCCAGCATCTTCAATTGTTAGCCATCAGATTAGAATTTTAGATTAAAAGGTGATTAATTGTGTCCATTTCCAATAGGTATACGCCTTTCAGCCTAATTAGAATTTTAGATTAAAAGATGATTAATTGCGTCCATCTCCAATAAATATACACCTTTTGACGTACATATGACAATGACTCTTAAAACCATCTCTATTAATTAATCATAATTGCTTTTTGTTTCCTTTTTTTCAATTGATATATATGTGTTTATGATATATATGTGTTTATGGTATTGATCTCTATTAATTAATCATCGTTGCTTCTTGTTTCCTTTTTCTCAAAATATATATATATATGGTTTTCATAACAATATTAATCATCGTTGCTTCTTGTTTCCTTTTTCTCGATTGATATATATGTGTTTATGGTGTTGATATATACATATATATGTTTACGGTTTTCGTAACAGCATCCCTGAGTGGAGCGTGACAACCGAGAAGGACACGACTGCTAAAATTCTATAAATAAATAAACATTCTATAAAATTCTAACCATTAAATAAACATACTATAGAATGAATGTTTCTAGTGAGGAACACTTCATTAGTGAGGAACAATCTTTTTTAATTATTTAAAGATGGCAATGGTTCTTAAAGCTATGTATTTGAGATATAAAGAATTTGGATATATTTGTTTAATTGTGAAAGTGAGATGTGGATTTTTTTTTTTCCTTTCCTTATCTGTGCAATAACATTTGTATATGCACATATTGATGGGTGATTTTCTCCACACAAGTTAGCTTTAATTTCACACATCTAATGCTCTTCCATGGGAACCATCATTATATGTGTGTCATTTATTTTAGAAGAATTCATGAATTCCCTATTGCAATCTAACACAACTTCATTATAATCCATTTTCAAATATTTAACTTCAATGTCTCCATTTCAATTTGGCCTTACATTGATAAAAAAAACACAACAAAGCATGATGTAGAATTCTCCCTATGTTGGAATCTCTTCTTATTACAAAATGTGGAGATACCCTACAATGTAAAATTTGCAATAGGAGAAATATCAACCCATGTATATGGAACTTGTTCATTGAGCCTAATGTCAATTCAGATATTGACATCATTGTCATTAAAATGAATCATGTTCATTTTAAAATAGGATTATCAACATATAATAGTGTTTGAAGCATTGAAAACAGTGCATACAACTAGTCTTTGTGTACCTAGTTTTGGTCTTCATGCATAGTTCAGCCTATGCCCCTTTTTTTTTTGTTGAACACCCTACTCTTGATTTGAAAACTAAAACCATGAATGCAACTTGAAGTAGCATGCCCACTTATTATTTGTTATATGTGTTGATTTGAATATCTAATGAATGTAATATGATTGCACATTAAATTTACATGTTTGTTTTTCTTATTATTCAAATCTATTCTTGTAATGTCCATTATTGTCTAAGGTAAGAAAGTATCTTTGTTAGGATCTTAAATATGTTGATACTAATGAAATTCATTGTTGGCCTAAGTTTAAAACTCTAGGTTTGAAATTATCACCAACAATTGGTTTAGTTGCCTCGAAAAGACAAAGTTATTGAAGAAACCATAGATATGCCATGGACATCATAACAATGGGAGATATAAATTGGATTAATAAAAGAGAAATTGAGTTTTCATATAAATAAATATAGATAATTTGGACCGAATAAAAAATACTATGTGATGGTGCCCCAACCCCGACCCCTCGCCCCCCACTAATTGTTTTGTGTTATGTATGTTGATTTCAATATCTAGTGAATGTAAGATGATTGCATTAAATTTGGATGGTTTTTTTTTTCTTATCATTCAAATCTACTATTCTAATTTTTATTAGTGTCTAAGGTAAGGCCTTACACTTGTTAGAATGTCAAATATGTTGATATAAATGAACTTTATTGTTGGCCTAAGTTTAGAACCTAGAGTTTCAAATTAGCACCAACAATTGGTTTAGTTTCATGAAAAAGACAAAGCTATTGAATAAAGCATAGATATGTCATCCATACCGTCACAATGGGAGATACAAATTGGATTCATAAAAGATAAATTGAGTTTTCATAGAAATAAATCCATATATTGCTACATATAAACCGTGAAGCATGGAAGGATATGTATTTTTATGTAGCAAGAAAAAAATACTTTTTTCTTATTTTCCTATTTTATTGTGTGCATGGATAAAAAGGTAGGAGGAAATTAATACTCTAGCGAATTCCCAAGAAACAATGGTGGGGGATCAAGCAAAGATCAAGAGACTGAAAATGTTAGAGAGTAAGTGGAGTTGAGCAATTGATTTCTAGTTTAGTAGAGTCAAAGGGGGATACATTGTCGAATTTTCTATTGAATATCATAATTCCTTTAGTATTCTTGAATGAGAATGTGTGGATGGACTGAGAGGTAGACTATTAGAGGAAATACCACTATATATTGAGATGGTGTTTATCGAAAAATCATTCATGCAGAAAAGAACTAACACCACAGTAAGCATAAGTCATGGGGGTAGGAGAAGAAATAAGGAAGATGGGATAAGAAGATAAAAATTAAAATGGATCCACATACACAAAAGAAGTAAAGAGTAGAAATATACAAAAGAAGAAATGTGTTGAATGAGGTAGTTTAGAAAATCTAGTTTCATAGTTCAAAGAAAAGGGGAGAAAACATTGTATATAATAGTATAGGGTAAGGACAATACAAATGAAAGAAGTTCAAAAAGAGTTTGTTTCTATAGATTTCATGCTAGAGATACACATATAGGAGGTACAGTCATTATAGGGGTACAATGTGTAGGAGGATATGCTTGTATCCCACTGTGAAATAGATGATAATAGAGTTGATGTAGGTGATGTTGGATCCCACTGGTTGATAAGAAATGGTGAAGATAGAGATGAAAATGTCGATATCGATGTTGGTGATGACTGAACTAAGAGTAAGGAAACTTTAGTAGTTGCATATCTATTCAATAAAATCATACTAGAATATCCTTATGGGTCCAATGAAGAAGGTGTTGGGGAAGTAAATTGGCAATAAAAACTTTTTGAACCACCTCCCATGTACGTGTTATCAAGAGAAGAATAATTTTTCATAGCAATGCAGATCATGACTATAATTCTATAGAGAATAGTAGGATCATAAAATAGAGGAAGTGTAGTGGTGAAGAGTTAAAATTTTTAAATGGTAGGAGTTGATCCCATGCTTAGACTTCATGTGTTTTATGGAACTCCGGAGGACGTTGTAGAAAAAAACTATTCCATATGAAAATGCATATGGATAAATAATAAAATTATAGATGAAGTAGTGAATTATACATATTTTTTTTGTAAGCTTATAATGCCAAAGTTATTAACAAAAATTATGAACACTAACACAACCCTATTGTTGAAGTTCATGAAAATGAAAGTGATAGCAATGGATCCCCTCCTACAGGAGATCAAACACCTCTCTTTGAGCCGATAGATATAAACAATATTAGAATAAATTGGGTATCTTAGAGCCTCTAATATATATATATGTGTGTGTGTGTGTGTGTGTTAGAGAAAGAATGTCATACAAAAAAATATGTCCCCACAGATTTTGGATTGGAGATATTTGTTTAATTGTGAGAGTGAGATATGGAAAAAAAAAAAATCTCCCCCTACATGTGCAACATTAGTATATTGTAACCTCCCACTCTTGCGCACGCTGTGCGAACTCATTCTTTCACGACACTTGCTTGCAAGTGATCCGGATTATTATACTATTGGACTTAACATTACGCTGCATGATTTTACACTTGAATGACTTAGCTTGTGGGAGTTGGGATACCCAGCTCGGTGAAGAGTGGTAGCTCGACCTTGCGAGACAAGCTAGGACCTAGTTGATCTCTAGTTCTGTGTGTGGCACCCCTTTGCAGCTCGTGGGGCTAAGGGGGAATAAGAGTACCCCTAGCATTGGTTGGGAGGTATCGGTGAAGTCTCATCGGTCGACAAGCAGGAGATGCACAGAGCATGCGGGATGATGACTCAGAGCAAACAACTTGGTCTACGGTACGCTTAATTTTAATTTGCATGGCAGATTATTAATATACTTTACGCTTTTGATTTTGTATTTTTATTTGGGTAAAGAAAATGTTGACTTAGCATTTCAACCGAGAACTTAATTTTCCCCATAAGCCTTAACCTCGTTGTTTGACTTGATTCCTTTGGCTTTCGATCCATGAATGTTGTGACTGTCTGACTAGTTTTATTGATTTGTTGTGAAGAGTTGTGATTTTTACTTTTTCCTCACCCCTAGTTCGTCAGTCCACACCTAAGAATTCGTCTAGGAGATGAATCGATGGTCATCACTTCGGTGCATAACAACTTATAGATTCTAATGCCCTGCTTTTCTGTGCGTGGATGAGGAGCGAACTACCCCTGTTGATTGTTCTTGGCTTATTGAAGGTCATTATTCCTTCTTGTGTTTGTTTTTTATACCTTGATTGATTAATTTCTGAATGGTTATCCTCTGCGTTTGATCTCTACATTTCTTGAGTTCAACACTTTTAACACCTTTGTGTTTTGTTATATTTTTATAGAAATATCCTCTGTGTTTCAATACCTTCAACCACGAATTGTCCTCTTCAATTTCTTATCTTTGGAAGATGATTTTATCTTGTGTTTTAGCACATGAACCACAATGAACATGCCCTTGATTAAATGCAACGAAATTTTATTTACACCGATTTATTTTTTTTAGGTGTTGATCCGGATTATTTTCACCATGAAATGAGATCGGAGATATAATAAAGAAATGCACATAGATATTGCAAGAGAGACAACAATATAACAGAGATATAGCGGAAATAAAACAAGAGTCATAGATATACAGTAATACACGATTTCTATTAATGAAATAAGTGTACAGAGACTGTAAAATAGAGAGTGAAAGACTCGCTAGAATGGTGGTAGCTTATCTTTGAGAAGAGATGTGACGGCTACTCGCATCCATGAGAAGATGATTATTACAATGAGGCTCTAAGGGCCTTTTTAACATAAGTAAAATCCAAAACCCTAACCCTGGAAGATGAAAAGCCAAAAGGTTTTTGGGCCCCGATAGGGGTAGTTGATACGTCAACTTCCCAGGGGTGTAACTTTTGCATACGATCTCCATTTGGGGAGCTCAATAGCTCGTTGGAAAGATTTATCTGAGAACTACAACTTTTGGGTGAGCAACATTGATTATGTTCCTCCCCGTTTTCTCAAGAAACATCATTTAGGGCCTCAAAATGGCCCCGAAAGTTAAAAACTGTTAAAAATAGTAAATTACCAAAATTGCCAGAAACATGTTTTGGGCCAGTTGGAGAAGGTGGGTGGCCACCGATATCCACCTCGATCAGATGTTTTTTTTATGGACTGGCAGTTGATTTACTTGCGAATTTCAATTTTTATTACACAAAGATTTACATTTTTTTTATGGTGAGCCATTGCCATTATTTCTGACCACGATTTCAACACTTTCAACCATGTCTTTCCTCTCTTTCAACCGCACCTTCAACCACTTATTCTTTGTGTTTTATTATAATTGATGGCAAATTTTATCGGGCATTTTTGGCCAAACACAGCTTATTCTACACCCAATCAATCGCCTGGCAGCGTTTTGGGCTTCCTAGTCCCACTCGATCATGCCAGCATTTTACTTGAGGCAACTAGTTGTTTTTAGAGTGGTTAGTTAGCGAATTTATACTCTCGATTCTTACAACATTACTTACATCTATTACTCTGCGTTGATCACTTAATGTCTGCATTTTTATGCATAATCATTTACCTGGGTGGTTTGCAACCATTTTTGTGTAGTTAGAGTCTCCTCCTTCATAGGAAAAAATTATTTGAATGGCAATAGTAAGATTGCGACTCAACAATATAAGATTGTGACAGACGATGGTTTTAACACCTCGAGACCACATTTAGGCAATTCTTACCTGCGTAGAGAATTTCGTGATGGTGGGTGGCATCCTCAATTTTCGCAACCTGCTAATTATTTTGTGACTACCTTGAATTACCTTACTTGTCTAATAATGATGGTGGAACAGTGTATTCTTTGCTTACCATTTTTATTGCGATTAAATTAATTATGACGGATAACATCGTATGACAACGATCCTTTTTTTTTTACATATTTTAACGCAAGGATTTTCGTTTGTTTTGTGTTTCCATCCATTAATGACAACTCTAGACTTTATTGTTGGTTGCAAATTCACCTTCTGTGAACTCACACGATTTTACCTTTTTCTGAGTGCATTCATTATGATTGTATTGAATGTTAGACAGTGACTCCATACCTTGAATGGTTGTGACCAAATTTGGACAACCTTACCTTTGCTAGATAGTCTTCCTTTTATATAGCATTTTCAAATGGTTAATAGACAATTTATATTATGTGATTTGATAGTCTTAGCTGTAATTGTAAATTGTACACTGCTAGTTTAGTTAGCAATGAGATACTTTATTTTTTTCCTTACACAACAATGGCTTCTCCTTTTAGACAACAAAGGGAGGGTCGATAGTATGGATATAGTCACAACAACTCCTTATTGTAAGCAGTGATTAAGTGTTTTTCCTTGTCCTTATTTTAGTGCTAAGATGCAAATTATGTCAAAGTGGCTTACATTCCAATGAGTTATTGGATTGATAAGTCGTAGAATTTACCTTCTAATTGATTTTTTATTTGTGGTTTAAGTGGGTGTTCAGTTGCACTAAAACCCTTTTTCTTAGTGTACAGTTCAGGGTTTAAAGGATAGAAACTACAAAATTTAGCAACTAGTTCCAATTTTAAGAGAAAGCAAGTTATACATATCTAACTTGGGAATTGGGACATAGTCACAACAAAATTTTGTTTTAATAATAATCTTTCAATTGCATAGAATGATCTTATTGCACAAGGAAATTATTTTGTTTTAGGAAGTGATATTCATCTTGATTGACTTGTCGTTTGGGTGCTAGGGTTAGTCGACATGGGTTAGATAGTTAACTTGATCTCCTAGCACGTGGATTTTTATCTTGTTTTGAGGGTCCAGTTTGTTGTTGTGCCACAGTTGTTGTCGCGCCTATCACCGAGAAATGACATGATTCCTGATGAGGGGATCATTACATGACCTAATGGTTAGAGGCAGAGGATAAATTGGTTGTTGTCTCTACCAGCCATTGTGGGTGTTGTTCATTCTAGTTGTTTATGGTGCATGAGTTGTAACTCCTTCATGCGTTGGTTTTGCATGCATAGAGGTTATAGTTACTGGTCATTGACACCATTGTGTCGGGATGGTGGATTGTGTCCTTTGTCTTGTAGGCATTTTCATGTTTGTGTCGGGCGGGTAATCATTTCTATATTTGATTTCTCATGTCTCGCCCAGTTGCTCGTTGTGATAGTGCATTGAATCGTTGTTGTCTGTTGCCTGATCTTCATGCGTGAATTCATCGTGAGGTTGTGTGGTTCAGTTGTTTTCATTGTGCCTTCCTCTCAAAAAAAATAATTATTCACTTGTAGTCGTAACTATTTGGGGTCGCTACATATGGTATCAGAGCAGGTTCAACCCTGTGACTATGGATCGCTAGGATTTCCACTGTAGTAAACCTGTGAGTATTAACCCTTGCGTTAATTAAAAACCTTAACATGTAGATGTGGTGATCACATTTAGAGTACACCTCAGAGGTTCGTAACGTGGTGCCATGGAAGGGGGTGCGACGCCTCCAGAAGTTCCCGCACCCTCGAAGTCGAACCCCCAAGGGGAAGAACAAGTCCTTGGGATGGATTCACTTGTAGTTAGGGATGATGATGGTCTGAAAAGGCCCTCCAAGGTAATGTCAAGGGCCTTGATTCACCATCGGTACTGAGATGAGGCCAGGGCACCTATACCCCTGAGTATCCACACTGCACCCCAGCTAGTACCATTAGCATCCACCGAGAAATCGAGATAGTTGAGTTCTTGAGCCCATGAGTATTGTGGATGACTATGTCGTCAAGGCATGATTGTAGAGAAAGGCGTTTTTCTTCATGCTTCACGATTATGACCTCTAGCATGAAGGTTCGTATCGTGGTCTTTCAACTAAAGGGGAGTTCTCTTCTATGGCGGAGGACGCTCTTGCCACTTTTGAACATGGTCGTTGACGAGGTTTTATGTGAATTGTTCAATGGACAGTTCTAGGAGAGGTATTTTTCTAAGGAATTTGTTGAGTGTCAATTCAATGAGTTTGACACCTTGCGACAAGGCAGTTGCATGGTACCCGAGCGCAAGGCTCATTTTGGAGCTGTTTCGGTATTCTCCGCATCAAATTACCCAGAAACTTAAGGTCAAGGAGTTCATGTTTGGCCTTATTGTTAGAATTAAGATTCTACTTCAGGTACTAGGAATACTGGACTGAAGAAACTGTGTTAGATTGTGGGGTGCCACATTACCAACATTCATGCCCAAAGGAAAGGGCCGACGCATCTGGATCAGTCGGACCCACTGCCATGGGATTTTTGGTCTAGGACCATAAGATTCTTGCAGTAGTGAATAACCATGAGGCAGAGCACCAGTCAACTATCCTCGAGATGTCAGGTACCGTCATTGACCCGACCCTTAGTATTTGCTACATCTCGGTGCTACCGAGAGTTTCATTTTTTTTGCAATGCTAAAAAGGATTAAGGTAAAGGAAGTCGAACGTGATGAGTTAAGATTTGTAGAGATGGCTTCACGAGAAAAATAGAAGGTTGGAGGAAAGGTTATAGGCTATAGCCTTAACCTGGGAGAGTTTCTCACGAGGACCGACCTGTACGTCATGATCTTAGGATCTTATGATGTTGTAATCGGCATGGACTGGTTGGAATCGCATGAGGCAATACTCAACTATAAGACAAAACAGTGGAGCTTGGTCGATGATGAGGGATAGAGACACATGATTGTAGGTAAAAACCAGGGAGTTTCCGTGAGGTTTGTCTCGTCCTTGTAGCTACGGAAGAGCATGTGCAAGGGGTGTAAGCTTTATGAAATCCTTGTTTTAAACAAAAAGGGAGTAGTGGAAGGTCTAGAACACCTTCTAGTGATGAGAGAGTTTGCAGACGTCATCGCAGAGTAGTTACCTGAGATGCCACTAGAGAGGGAATTTTGAGTTTTCTATAGACCTAAAACCAGGGACTAAACCAATAGCGAGAATGCCTTATCGTATGTCAACCCCGAAGTTACAGGGATTGAGAATGCAACTCAAGGAGTTGTTGGATCTAGGACTTATACGTCCGAGTGTGTCACCATGGGGTGCACTTGTTATCCTCATACAAAAGAAGGATGGGTCATGGAGACTCTGCATTGACTAAATTCAGTTGAACAGGGCAACGATCAAGAATCAGTATCCGTTGTCGAGGATTGATGATCTGTTCGATCAGATGGAGGGTGCGACGGTGTTTTCAAGGATTGATTTACGATCAGGGTATCACTAGTTATCTATAAAGGGGATGACATCCCTAAGACCTCCTTTAAGATGAGTTTTGGACGTTACGATTTTACTATTTTACCATTGGGACTGACAAATGCCCCAAGGGTATTTATGAGTTTGATGAACGGGGTGTTCCACGAGTACTTGGACAAGTTCATCCAAGTATTCATTGATGATATTTTGATTTACTCTTGGATGAAAGAGGAGCATGACGAGCACTTGTTCTTGGCATTACAGTGTCAGGGAGAGAACAAATTGTATGGGAAGTATTCCAAATGCTCATTTTATCAATCGAATATTCACTACTTAGGGTATGTCATCTCCGGCGAAGGTATTACTGTGGATCCAACAAAGGTATAGGCTATTATAGAATGGCCTATGCTGGCGAATGTCCCATAAGTGTGTAGCTTCATGGGTTTAGTAGGATACTATCGACAGTTCGTAGAGGGATTTTCAAAGATAGCAAATCCGATTATGGAATTACAGAAGATGAACAAGAAGTTTGTTGGGACCAAGAAATGCGTAGAAGCATTTCGGAGGCTCAAAGAGTTGTTGAAAACGACACAGACACTAAATGTCCCTGACATGGACAGAGACTTCTTGGTGTGCACTGACACATTCAAGGAAGGCTTAGGTGGAGTCTTGATGCGAGACGGTTGTGTGATTGCTTACATTTCAAGGAAGTTGAGAAGGCATGAGGAGGACTATGCAACACATGATTTGGAATTGTTAGAAATTGTTTATGCCTTGAAGTTTTGGAGACACTACCTTGGTGGAATTTTTTTTTAACTAAAGATGGACCATTGTGGACTACAACACATATTTGCGCAAAGCGACCTAAATGCATGACAACAACATTGGTCGGAATTTCTTAGCGAGTACGATTTCGAGATTACTTACATAAAGGGAACAATGAACTGAGTTGTGGATGCATTGAGTCAGAGATCACAAATCCTTTTGATGTTTCCTCTTTATATGAATCTACATGAAAATATTCTAGCTTTACAGTGCAACGATGACTGGTACAAAGAGGTCAAGGATTTTATTGGACAAAACACAATGATGGTACCAATGTTTGAAGGATTTACGTTGGACGACGATGGAGTACTGAGATTTAAAAATCGAATTTACATACCACTGAATGACGTGTTGAGGATTTTGATCCTAAACGAGGCTCATAGAGCAGCGTACATGGCTCACCCCGGAGTCACGAAGATGAGGGAAGACCTTAAACCGTTATTCTTCTTGAAGGGAATGAAGGTAGACATAGTTAACTATGTGGCCACATGCATAGAATGTCAATAGGTAAAGGCTAAACATAGACATCTAGTAGGATTAATACAGGCACACACTATTCCAGAATTGAAATGGAAGGTTATTTCGATGGATTTCATTATTGCATTGCCACTGACGACAAGGAGACATGACTCAATTTTTTTCGTAGTCGACACTCTAACGAAGAGTGCTCATTTATTCCCGTGCATACGACGCATCAGGCACCTGACATAGCTAGAGTTTTCATCAGTGAGATTGTGAGTTTGCATGGCGTACCTAAGAGGATTGTATCTGATCGAGGATCGATGTTTACTGGACAATTTTGGACTAGTTTCCAAGAGGCATTAGGAACCCAACTTAACTTTAGTACTGGATATCACCCGGAGACTGACAGGAAAAATGAACAAACAAAACAGACCTTGGAGGACATGTTACGCATGTACGTGATGGACCAACAAAAGCATTGGGAAGAATTCTTGCCACTAGTGCAATTCGCTTATAACAACCAGTTACCAAAGCACCATTGAGATGGCACCTTCAATTTTCTTAATGTGTGACTGTGTCGGATGCCTTTGAGTTGGGATCATCTTGATAATAGTGTCCTGGTGGGACCGTGATCTGAAAATATGGAGCTGACTTGTTTTTCTATGCAAGCACCCTCTACTTCATTAAAATAAATTTCAGGACCTTGCTCAATGTCTTAGTTGTGCAAGAGAAATTATGTGTCAAGTTTAGGCTTCTTTTAACAGTTTATGTGTGAGTAATTTTTAAAGGTTAGATATGTTGTTTAAATAATACAAAAACAACATAAAGAGAAACAAATAATAACCAACAAACTCACAAAAATAACAACATGATAAAGGAGTTCACCCCCAACTGGGCTACATCTCGTTGAGCCTCCATCAATGGACTAGGATTTCCGGGATTAGTTTTTCAAAGATTCTTTTACAAGTTGTTGCTTAACTCCAATGCATTTATTGACTATACCATTCGGTTCAGAATACATAAAAACCCAAAAAATGACTATTAGATATTTGAAAATGAACCATGGCTCATCTGGGCATGACCTCTTCTACTGGTGGCCTTGAGTTTCCTTAATCTTCCTTGTCGAAAAAACACCTTTAAAAGTCTTCAAATGCCTTTGAAACCTGTCCCAATGTTTTTAGAGCAAAATAATTAGTCAAGAATGACTATTGAGTCACTGAAAATAGACTTGGGCTCATCTGAGCATGGCCTCCTTCAATGGCGTCCCGAAGCTCCCTAGAGCTCTCTAAAAATTCAATGTAGAAAAACCTACAAAATAAGTCTCCAAGTGGCTTTGGAAACAATACCAATGGATTCAGAACATCCATAAACCCCTATATCATCTTTTTTGGCACCTCATTTGGCCAACAAATGAATAAGATAGGCTTCCTGCCATTTTCCTCCTTCAAGCTTGTTGTCTCACTCATCCGATATCCTTTGAACATAACATGCTATATCAATCATATGATGTTCATTTGAACCCATTAGAAGTGCGTTGGGTTTGTGACAATGAGGCCTACATCTATGTCCATTTTGAAGCGATTCTGAACACTTTCATTTTTGGGCTAAATTTTGACCCATGGTCCACATTCTGATCAGACTGGAAGCAATCCAAGAAATAGAATATTAAATGAAAAATAAGAAAAAGGATCAAGGAAGTGCATGATTAGAAGAATATTTATGTCAAGATGCGTTGTCTCAACCATGGTTACAATGTGGAAATCAAATATTTTTTCGGCTGAAACCACATAAGAGTTCGATCAAGTTTGGAAAAGGAGCTAAACTATCTCCTACGTTTGTGGGATCCTACGACATTGTGAAAAAGAGAGGCTTGTGGCCTATTGACTATCCTTGCCTAATTCTCGAGGCAAATGAACGATGTATTTCACGTCTCTGTTTGAGACATTATGATTAGTGATCCTACACATGTTTTGACTTGAGCACCTTGTAGGTGTCGGATGAGGGTGTGCTCATGGCTGAGATGAACCACATCCTGGATCATCACATTCGAATTCTACGACATCAAACAATAGATGAGATGAAGGTCGAGAGGGACAACTATAGTCCGCACTCGGCGACCTGGGAGGACACATATGATATGTGCCAATAGTACCTTTTATTTTTGTCTGATAGAGAGAATTATGATACTGTGATACACATTTTTTTTCGACACTCTTTTACTGTGAAACTTCGGTATGAAGTTTAGACCAAGAGGACACTTGCTTGCAAGTGATCCATATTATTATACTATTGGCCATTGATTATGAATAGGAGTCATTATGGATGTGATTATATCTTATTTTGTTGTATTGACATAGAGAGGTGTTATTGACTCGGTTCTCCTAAGTGTGCAAGATTTGGAACTCGAGCATGCTCAGGCATCGATGAAACCCTTGGACTTCAGATCGAGTGAGGAAGTGGACTATTGGGGTTTTATTGTTGTATATATATGACATATGTGCATCTGATTAGATGTTATGATTATGGAATTTTTTCTTACATGATTCGTTGATGATGCAGGTTGACGATAGCTTGCCAACCAGACTCACATGTGGAGTAGAGGGGTCATGCACAACTACCAAGGACATTGAGGGAGAGTTGTGGATAGCATACCTGCCACAGCCTACTAGCACTCCCATCGTGGCTCGAACTATAGGTTAACGATTACCTAGTTCGAGCAGACCCACGATGTCATGAGGGCACACTGCAATAGTCACTCACGATGATTCTAAGGGGAACCCAATAAGGCAGGGGCCTTATTCCTTAGAGGCCCTTAGTCTCCCACAAGATCACCTGGAAGAGTATTGAATCGAGGAGTTTTGATGTCTACCGCGTTACTCAAGAGGCGGGTGGGACACTTGGAGCACAAAGTGTGTCCTGAAGGGCACATCACACTAGAAAAACATAATAAGGTGAGTGGCACCATTGGAGCGTGATGTGTGTCCTAAAGGGCACGTCGCGCAAGGGAAACATAATGAGGTGAGTGGGACCCTTGGAACACCTAGTGCGTCCTGAAGGGAATGTTGCGTTGTTAAATAATAAATGAATAAACCCATATGGCCTTAGAGCGAAAAATGTGATGACAAAGTTTTAAAACAATTTCACTAATAAAATGTTGTCAAGCCTAGGAAAATAAACTCTAGGTCTAAGTGATACTTGTGATAAAAATATATATATATTGATATAAAAATAAAAATAAAAATAAATACATAATAATGATAATCATCATTAATCATATGACAAGAAGGGCGTAAGAAATTCAATTAATTTGTAAAAAACTTTTGGGAGATAAAATGGAAATAATTGTTGTGTTACATATGCTAATTAAAAATTTATTAATTAAAAATAAAAAGGGGAAAAAGGGTAATTTTCTACACTTGCCAATTTGAGTTTTAACTGAAAAGGGAAAGAGGGAAATTTAAAAGAATTAAGAAACTAGGAAAAAGAGGGAACATAAAAAGAAAGGGAAACATAAGGAAAAAGTAGAAAGACTAACTTAGTAAGGTATCTAGCATTTAAGAACTTTCTAAATTAAACTAAACTAGTAAATTAGTATGGGGGTAAGTCATTAATTTGTGTAAGAGAATATGAGGACACCTAGTAGCGATTCTAGTATTGCTTTTAGGTGGGTGAGGGAAATAGGAGTAATTAATTAATTAATTAATGAAATTAATTTATGGTGTAATGAAGGGGATTCTAGTATTGCCCTTCCATAACTCTAGTAACTCGTTAATAAGAGGTTCGATGTATACATTCATTTCTTTGACTTGGTACTTACCTAATTGGTTGAACATACAATACATAATTACAACATATATGAATAAATAAAAAAATATCAAACATACTCATAAGACATAATTGAACATATATGAGTAAACAAAAAAATAGAAGACACAGTTATGAAACAAACAACACAAATGAGAAGTTATTGTGTGAAACAATATTATTCTAAAAGAATACCTCGAACAATCATCGCCAAAATGATGTGCTCCCTCTTTATTGACATCCATGAAGGGATGTTATTGTTGATAAAAAAAGGTCACACTCAGTAAGTAGATATGAGTTCTCCAAATGGAATGACACCATCAACTACCAATGAAAGCCTAAGATTACGAGGTTTGACTTTAAAATGTGGCCATATTTCCTCTATATTCTTAAATGCAGATCCATTTACAGACATTTGAAGAACACCAAATTTACTTATTTTCTTTGCATAGTAATCCATAAACTATCCTATGCTTTTTCACCTAAACAATTGTCACAAACATGGAATTATGGGAATATAAAAAAGAACCTTGCTACACACCTTTTTTGTTACTAGATCGGTTCGATATTTACTAATTTGACATTCCAGGCATTTTTTTTTCATTGCCTGTTCTCCATAATATAGAATATGATCATTAGGAAATGCATGAATAGATTGATGTTCCATTCCAATATATTTCATAATGGCATGTAAATCTTGGTTTGTGCAACATAAAACATTTGACGGTGGTAACAAAAATTCACCTAAAAATCTACAACATAAACAATCAATACTAGTTAATGTAGAGAATATTAATCATATGTATTGCATCCAATTTTATAGATGATCAACTAACGACAAAAATAGAGGAAAAAAATATCACTATCATCATGTACTAAATGTGAAAAAATATGTTACATACCTTAGGAGTTGTGTCACACAAGTTTTTGACAAACCATTCATAACCTTTAAGGTCACCAACAATAATATAGTAGAGAGAAGACTTATTTTGGATCATTCATGAAGAGGTTGTCTTGCTTTATCCAGTACATGTATATCAAAAACACCATCAAGTGGGTCCTCATCATCATCTATTCCAACATTATTAAATGTCTCCTCGATCAAGATATTTATCCCATCTTCTTCAATTGTGTTATTAACATCATCTTCTTCTTCCACGGGATCACTAAATTGATCTTCAATATTTTCTGCATGTTCCTAAACACATGCTTATACAACCACCTCCTCCTCCATGGGCAGTTCCCTAGGGTGTCGTTTCTTTATAATTACAAACAACAAAGTAATATTAGTGTATACAAAAATATATCAAAATGATACAAACATTTACAAATATAATATATCAAAATAGATACAACAAAGACAAAGAAAAATACACCTTAAGTGAGAGAGAGAAACAAAGACAACAAATCAATGATCAATCTTGTGCAATTTATCAAGATGCTTACGCATATCTAGAAAAATTATAGGAAAATTGTTACTTTTTTTGACATATAGAAAGAGAGATACTTTGTGGGATATATAGTCACAACCAACAAAAACAACATATTCTTATTTCTCCTTCATCATTATGTCATACTCTTTATTGATTTCACTTGGAGACCACAAGTTTTAAGTGGAAGGAAATTTTCCCAACCCAACTTGGATACCATGATTTAATTTATAAGGGACTCAAAGTTGAGGGATTAAGGGTTAACGCATTAGTGTTCCAAGGGTTAGGGGTTATTTTTTAAAGGGTTAGGGTTTAATTTGGAGTAATTAGGGGTCAAGGATAGTTGTAATTAATAATTTAGGGGTTTATAAGGGGTCAAGGGACAAGGTATTAGGAGTTAACAAATTATTGGTCATCTAAGGGTGAGTGGTACTTAGGAGTTGGTATTTTGTATGGATTTGTATGGAGTAGCTAGCTTAGCCGGTGAGAGAGAGAAGAAAAGACAACAAATCAATGATGAAGCTATTGCAATTTATCAATATGTTTATGAATATGTTGAAAAAATATAGGAAAAATGTTACCTTTCTTGACATGTAGAAAGAGAGACACTTTGTGAGATATATAGTCACAACCAACAAAAACAACATATTCTTATTTCACCTTCATCATGATGACATATTCTTTCTTGATTTCATTTCGAGACCACAAGTGTTAAGTGCCTGGAAACTCCCCCCGAACCAAATTGGAGACCATGGTTTAATTTATAAGGGGTTTAGAGATGAGGGATTAGGGTTAACACATTAGTGATGCAGGGGTTAGGAGTTAAGGGGTAATTAGGGGTCAAGGATAGGGTACTTAACGATTTAGGTGTTTATAAGCGGTCAAGAGATAAGGGATTAGGAGTTAACAGGTTATTGGTCATACAAGGGTTAGGGGCACTTAGGAGTTGGTATTCTATATGGAGCAATCAACTTAGGTGAGAGAGAGAACAAAGACAACAAATCAATGATGAAGCTTGTGCAATTTATCAAGATGTTTACGAATGTGTTGAAAAAATATAGGAAAAATGTTACTTTTGTTGACATGTAGAAAGACAAAAAATTTGTGGGATACATAGTCAAAGCCAACAAAAATAACCTATTCTTATTTCTCCTCCATCATTATGTCATATTCTTCCTTGATTTCACTTGGTGGCCACAACTTTTATGTCCATGGAAACTTTCCCACAACTTGGATACCACGGTTTATAAGTGGTTGAGAGATTATATATCCCTTTGATCCCTAACCCTTTAGTCCCTATTCCCTAACCACTCAAACCCTACCCCCCTTATCATTAACACCTTAATCTCATTCCTTTTAAGTCCTTAAACCTTTCACCCCTGGTCCCTAAATCCTTCAACCTTAAACTCTTAACCATTAACCCCTTATCCCCTAAACCCCTAAAGTATTAACCCCTTAATCCCTAACCCTAAACCCCTAAAGTATTAACCCCTTAATCCCTAACCCTAAACCCCTAACCCCTACTCCCTAAAACACATTAACCTCTAAATCAGGACCTAAACCCACCAAACCTACCTTAAACCCTAACCTATTAACC
>JZKD02S2074804.1:405642-422744 GCA_000966675.3 Picea glauca
GAGTCAACACACAAAAGATGTAATTGCATATTTAAATTTTAGAGGATGTTTGTAATGTATTTGTTAAACTTTTCCAAGAAAAAGTTTGGGAATCTCCGAGTAATTTTGGGAAATTTATATGGAGGGGTTAAAATGACTATTTTTAAACCTATGAATGGGTAAATTCAAGCATGAAATTGAATGAATTTAAAATTTTCTCGGTAGCCATGGATAAATTGGATAAAAGTCCAAAATTTTCGAGTGAATTCAAGAGGAATTCATGCCTAGAAATGTCAAACAATTGAGCATGGAAGTAATTGGTTGTTTGGATAATTGGAATTGGTCATATGAATATAATTATGGAGCTTCCATGGTATCCATGAATAAATTTTGAAAATATGCATTTTTTAAAAATTTGGGAAATTTCAAAATTTTGGAAAATTTTGGAATTTTCCATACAATGACGTCAGGGATGATGTGGAGGACACATATCACGTGATATCACAATGGTGACATGGAATGCCATAGTGATAGGTCCACATTGGAAAGGTTGGAGGTCTGTAGTGTATGGATACATGCTCATAGGTGATGTGGAGGCCACATGAGCAAGGTGGTGAGCTTGACACCATAAGTTGTATTGGAGATTTAAAAAGAAGTTTTGCAAATTACCTGAATCCTCCAAAATTCTTGTGGAAATACCATGTGTCCCCTTGTTGGTAAGGTGGTTTTGGTGGGTTGAGAATCGTTAATTCCCATGAACTTGAAAGTCCTAAATCAACATGGATCATTGATTAGCATTCGACCTCCATCATCTGATCTAACAGACATAAAAGTCGTGTGCTTGGGGAAAAAGTGTGTGGATGGGACTTGCCCATCCCCAAAACATATGAATGAGCTTGAGGTGGATGTTCTGCAGAATAAGTGGGACCCTACTCCCTTCTGTGGTTAGTCAAGGTTCTAGGTGGGAAATCACGTATGGTGGGGCCCATAATTTATTAAAATAAAATAAATAGAAAAGGAAGAAAGAGGAAAGAGAAGAATAGTGATGAAGAAGGAGGAAGTTGATCAATGTAACATCCAGGATTTTAGTCCCTGCAAGTTATAATGTAATTGTATAAATATGAATTAGGTTGTTGATCCAATATGTTGGGGCTAAGAGCCCGTATTGATTTAATGTAGTCGAGGGTTGAATTGTATTTTATGTTCATTGAATAATTAATAAAAGTAGTAATCATTGGTTGCGATATGAAAGGAATTAAGAACTATGGGGGGATATGATTCCATAAGAGATAGGGGTCCAAGGGGGAGTTATGCACATGTATTAATCCAAACAACAATCTTGATTTATATTTTCATTGTAAACCTTCTATTTATTGTTAAGTGTTCCTAAAGCCAATATTTAAACTCATGTAAGAGGGTGTGTGTGAGGAGTCACATCACATAGTTATTAGAGAGCATGGGAATGAGTACAATCAACCTGGGGAAGAATGTAAGTCAAGTCAAGCACACAAAGAGAGAAAATTCATATGGCCAAGGGAGTAGTTTTTGGACAATCACATTTTTGCATGGACAACAGTTTTCACTTGCATTTTTTGGGTAGAAATAGGAGAGCTAAGTGCTCGGAAGATCACCAACCATGTTTTTCTTGAATTCAACCATTATTGGGCTATGGTTATTCAGGAAAAGAGGCTTGTGTGATTGGAAAACGAGATGTAAGAATGTAGTGCATTTTTCTTGTTGAAGAAATGTCTCAAGAGCCTTATGAAGTCTATTGTGAGAAATCGTGAAGCATCTAAGAGTTCCTAAAGGTCGCCAGCTGAGATAAAATGTCCAAATGAGTGCACTAGAGGCCCTCATAAATGAATGGTACAACTTGAGGAACTGTGAGGAGTGATGGGCATATATCCCTTCGGTAGTGCAAGTTGTATGGAAGAGGTAGAGCTAGAGGATTGAAACTGTTGTGGAGTAAAACCTAGGTTTTGAGGTTGTTGTTTGTGGAGAGTGGTTTGTTATGTGTGGGGAGTGGATAGCTAGTGGGTTGGATCTCCTTATGGACCCATATCCTCATCTTGGGGGTAGCCTACTATTGAGATAAAAATGAAAAACAATGTCTATGGCTCGGAGATTCATCCTTCATATGCATCAAGTTGGTTAATTACTAACAAATAAGTTTTTATGTTTTGTTCTTATGTTATTCTCTTGCGTAGATGGTTTATATGAATGTTGTATGTTTTTTGTTTTCTTGAATAGTTGCATTCATGTTTAATATTTGTTGTTAGATGCATTTAAAACTGTGATATGAGTCAAATGCTTAAATCTGTGTGTGATATGTAGTTGGTAATCTATATGAAATTAGTTAGCAATAAATATTAATGATTTAACAAGTTTCAACATGTAATGTTGCTCAGTTGGGTGTTGGGTATGTTACAGAATGGTATCAGAGATTTTGGTTCAAACATCAATCTTGTATGGGCCAAGAACAAGTGTGAGTTTTGACAAATTCATTGTTATAGTTTTTTCTGTGACGAATTAGGGGAAAATAGTGAAAGATTAAAGCAAAATCCCCAAATTCATGGGAAATTACTCGAGTTTAAATTAATGAGAACTATTTTAGAGGTTTAATGGAGTGGGTCATAAAGTACCCAACCCATCTACACTACTTCAAGCCTACTCTCACACAAATGCATAAAAGAAAAGAACCATAAGAAATTTAAAGAAATTCAAGTAATCTCTTACTTTTGTTAAGTTTTTATAAAACAATTTTGATCTAGATGAATATACCTAAAAACAATATTCTTTATGTGAACTTAAATCTATTTTAAATCAAGTCAAGATTTAACCACTTTTTACATTTTATAAATTTAAAATTAAAATAAATTTACATTAATTCTTAATATATAATTTTTTAATTTAATTATTATTTTTTTTAATCTATTTTTAAGGTCACAACTAAGTCACACATCAAATTGGTGTATGTTTAGCGATTTTAATAGTAAATTTTACGGAGATATACATACCCTACCCCTTCTAGATTTGAACTTGTGACCTCTTAGGAGGAAACACATGTTCTTAACCAATAAACTAAAAAAAAATCAAAATGAAATAATGATTAAATTATTTAATAAAATAATGATTAACTAGTGTAAGTCATTAATTTATGACCCATATCCATGAGTATTAGTCTCACGCATGTTCTTAACCATTAGACCCACTCACACTATATATTTTATATAATAATATTTCATTAATATTACATCCAAATATTTTATTTTGATTTTTATTTACCTTGTTAAACGTCAAAAAAATATTAAAATAATAAATCTCTCTCAATATTATATCCAAATCATTAATCTCTCCCATTTTTCAACAAAACATAAACATGGCATCACAAAAATTAAATGTAAATGTTTCTCATCATTAAATAAATATATAGCCAATTATATATATATTTCCAATTCAATACACAATCATGGTAAGAGGAACGCTTCATTACTTAAACATAACCAGCGTTTTTAATTCTTTAGACATGACAAGTGGTTCTTATCATTTAAATGTATTTAAAGATAATACTCTAATTCCTAAATCCTTTTGGTATATCAAAATAAACTAGGTATCTTTGAACCGCATAGATTGCATAGATACGTGTACATGCTAGATAAACAATGCCATACAACAAAACTCTTCCAAATACCTTTTGGTTGGGAAATATTTGTCCAAATAGCTTTTGGCATGGAAATATTTTATTAGGTGCAAGAGTGAGATGTGGAAACAATTTTTTTTTCTCCTATATGTCTTAACATTTGATATGGGGTGGTTTCCTTTACACAACCTAGTTTGATTTTCACAAATTTAACATTCTTCGAGGGAATCATCATTGTATGTGTGTTATTTATGTTAGAAGAATTATGAATTTCATATTGCAATCTATAACATTTCCGTTTTAATCCATTTTAAAATATTTTGCCTTAATGACTATTTATATTTGACTTTACACTCTCAAAGAGAAAAACAAAGGGTAGAATTCTCCGTGTGTTGGCACCTCTTCTTATTGCAAATTGTAGAAATAGCTTGCAATGTATCAATTACAGTGGAAGAAGTCCCAACTCATGTACATATAACTTGTTTATTGAGCTTGGGGTCAATTTAGAAGAGTGACATCAATGACATGAAAATGAATCGGGTTTACTTTATAAGAGGTTTATCAACATATAATATTGTGACTACTAGGATGGACACTCAAATTGAAGTGTTGATGATTATTGGTACCATATTTTCTAGTTTTGGAAACCATGTATATAGCCAATCTTTACGCACCTAGTTTTTCTCTTCATGCTAAGTTTAGCCTAGACACCTAGTTTTGAGTTGCATGTTGTGTTCTTGATTTGTACATTGAAAACCATGAATGTGATTAGAAGGGGCATGCCCAATTATTCTTTTTTAGAAGGCTATGTTGTAGGAAGTTATGATCATTTTGTAATTGATTTAGAGTGTAATTAAAGGAATATAAATGATGGCATGAGGGTTAGATAGTGGGTTATTTTGGCTCTTGTATTGAGTTTTTGTATCAAATATTGTATAGAAGAAGGAGATATCATGGCCTAAATCCCTTGATTATTGTATGGGGTTATAAGGAGTTTATATGGACCAATATTATGCATTTAATAGAAAAGACTATGTGATGGATGCCCCCTTAAATTTTCTATGTTATGTGGGTTGATCTAAATGCCTAATGAATGTATAATGATTGCATTAATTTTAATGTTCTATTTTTTATCATTCAAATATGTTTCTATAATGTTCATTAGTGTCTCAAGTGAGACCTTATCCTTTCTAGGATATTAAATATGGAAATACTAATGAACTTCATTATTGGCCTAATTTTACAACCTAGGGTTTGAAATTATCACCAACAATTGGTTCAGTTTCTTGGACAAAGAAAAGCTATTGAAGAAAATGTAGATATTTCAAGAAGACCATTACAATTGCAGATACAAACTAGATTAATAAAAGAGAAATTGAGTTTGAACAAAAACAAATCCAAATCCTACTACATATGGACCCCAAATCATGGAAGGATAGGTATCTTTTTTTTTTGTTTTTGTAACTAGGGGAATCAGTAACAATGGGAGTATCATACTTGCATGACACGAGGTCAAATAGTGTTGATTTTCTTATAACCCCTAGGGAGAATCGCACAGCCCGCAAGCACGCCTCTCGATAAATTGGGGTGAAAATCAATCTTGAGACCTCTTTTTACATATTTCCTTCCATTTACACGACACTTTCCAATCGGTGTACACCCTTGTGGGCAAAGGATAAGTATCTTTACCTAACAAGGAAAATATTTTTTTTCTTTTTTTCCTATTTTATTGCAGGAATGGATAAAAAGGTTGGAGAAAATTAATATTCTAAGGCATTCCCAAGAAACGATGGTGGGGGATCAAGAAAAGATCAAGAGACTAAAAACCTTAGACAATAAGTGGAGTTGATCAATTGATTTATGGTTTAGTAGAGTCAAAGGGAGATACTATGTGGAGATTTCTATTGAATGTCATAGTTCCTTTAGTTTGTTTGAATTAGAATTTGAGGCCGACTAAGATGTATACTATTAGAAGAAATGCCATTATGGATTGAGATGTTGTTTATTGAAAACACATTGATGCAAAAAAAACCTAGAACCATGGTAAGCATAAGTCCTAGGGGGAAGGAGAAGAAAGAAGGGAGATGAGATAAGAATTTAAAAAATAAAATGGATCTAGATACATCAAATAAGGAAAGAGTACAAATATACAACTCAAGAAATGTGTTGAGTGAGGTATTTTGGAAAATATAGTCTGATAGTTCAAATAAAAGGGCATAAAACATGGTAGATAGTAGTATAGGGTAAGGAAAAGACATAAGAAAGAACTGCAAAAAGAGGGTATTGTTACAAAGACCATGCTAGAGGTTCACATAGAGGAGGTAGGGCCAATATAGGGTTATAGTGTGCGAGAGGAGATGCTCGTATCCCACTCCGAAATAGATGGTAATATAGTACATGAAGATGATGTTGGCTTCCATTGGTTGATAAGAAATGGTAAAGACATATATAAGGATAAAATCAATGTTTCAGTTTATTATAATGTTTATACTAATGTTGGGGATGACCTAAGTGAGAGTAAGGACACATTATCACTTGCAGGTTTATTCAAGAAAATGAGAGTAAGGAAACTTTATCACTTTGTTGGCTAAGAAAACCCCTACACAATCACCTTTATTATTATCAATTAGGGGTTTATTGAAATTAGCATGGATTATGCCCCATTCAATTATTTCTATATATGGAAAAACAGGTTCTCTAGCTGCAGAAAAATGTAGATGAGATCTTCGGATATTCATGAAAATGTTATCATTGATTTCCCTCACAACAGGGTCACTATGTGGTATCATCTCCACTTATTTCGCATTATTGAACTTCATAGAAAATTATTTCCATCCCAACAACAAAACTTGAACTCTAGTTGTAGGTTAAATATATGTATAATGGAAACAAGAAATAATATTCCGATGCATGAATCTACATTATGGCCACAAACTTGTTCAATGGATCTTGGACCATAATAGGCTTGTTTTGTGAAGCTTCACCTGTCGTATTTTTTTTCCTTAGGATATTTGAGAGGTTGTCCGAGGGTAGTCTTCATTGGAGACATGTTTCCTACAAATGAGAAAAATAGAGAGAAATTGCACTTTCTTATTTAGCCTGAATAAACCAAATGACTATTTGTAACGACCCCCATCGTTACGACTACATGTGATGCAAAGCAAGTGAATTTTTTTTTGTTTTAAATCAGGAAGGAAATCAACGAAAACAATTCATCAACACAACTTGATGATGAACACAACTTACGCATTCATGAAATAGACAACAACGACCCAACATGCCAAGACATCATGCAATTGGAAGAAACATGCGATAATCAATAGACATATACAATGAATAAGCTTTGGGACAACATAAAGATAAACCAGATGCAACCAACATCAAATGACACAAGTAACTTGAACCTTCACGACAAGTGAGGAACAAGCACTAACAAGCATTACAACACAAGTACCAACATCAAGTACAACGAACATTATGCCCCTGTCGGGAAGCACATGACTCTGGATAGTGTATCATTTGCATGTATCAATCAGGGAATGCAATGACCCCCTCATCAGGAATCAAGTCGTCACAAGTGGTAGGCGAGATAGTAATCAAGGTGCAACATAACATATATAAACCAATAACCAAAGAAAAATCCAATGCGCTAGGAGACCAAATTAACTGTCAGAAATACAAGAAGACTATATCCAAGCACCCAATCGACAAGTCAAAAAGACATAAGGGAAATTTGACTACCATACAATCGTACATCACATTAAATTCATGATGCAGCAAATTCTAATGAAAACATACATCAATTAAAGGACGTGATTAGCCATATATGAATTCTTCCCTCAAGAATCATTCTACAATAACATGCTATCTATTAATAAGAAATCATCAATCAACAGATATTTACCCTGACCATTTAAAAAGAAAAGAAAAGAATCCAGATTAGATTAAGTTGGGAGTACGTAGGGATACCATGCTAACCATTCATTTGTTACTAAATCGTTGTTATCAATTATTTCACTGTCTAACAACAACATCTTTGTCTATTACTATTCGTGATCAACAACAACATCACAGTCTATTAAAAACGTGATATTGTTGTCTATAAAATATATAAAATTGTTGTCATGATATGAAATGTTGTCTATAATATATAAAATTTGTTGCCTATTATATATAAAGATTGTTGTCTATTATATAAAGTCGTTGTCATATGTATATAAAGGTGTTGTCTATCAACAGATAAATTCATTGTCTAATAAAATCGCTATATCTAACAAAATATTTCTCTAATCAAATATTTGTCTAATAAAATCGTTGTCTAATCATATATTGGATAAAAACGTAGCCATACATAGCAGTAATCACAACATTTTCATTCTTAGAATACAATATTGTCATTCACCTACAAAAACACTCACATTCACATGCAAAATGTTGTCTTTCATATTTGTTGTCAACATATCAATATTCACATGCAAAAACATATCAATATTCACATATTGATATCAATATTCACACTGTCCAATAGCCACAGTGTCCAACATATCAATATCCAGATGCAAAAACATATCAATATCCACATACAAAAACATATCAATATTCACGTCGTCCAACATATTGATATCAATATTCACGTTGTCCCACATATTGATATCAATATTCATGTTGTCCTATATTTCTACCAATAGAATCGTTGCCTAGCAATGACATCGTTTTCCAGCATTAACTCATTGTGCAATTACATTTTAAAAAGAATTTGAAACTCTCCAAATTTAATCTTGACCAGCAATGTCATTGTGTTAAATAAATTTCAAATGGGAATTAAACTCTACGAAATTAAATCTATACCAGAAATATCGTTGTGTAAGTGAATTTAGAATGGAATTTAAACTCTATAATTAAATCTTTGCCAATATATATTAAATTCACAGTCACACGATATATATAAAATCTAAACTATCATATATAAAATCGTTGTCAATAAATATTAATTTTGTAGTCACACTATATGTATAAAATCGTTGTCATACATATATTAAATTCGCTTTCCATTCAAAAGTTTAATGAATATATGATATTGTTGTCTAATAATATAATATTGTTGTGTAATTAACAAAATATACGTGACTAAGGAACAATGAAATCCAACCAAAAGGTTGTGTAAAAACTGTGTGAACATGATGTCTAAAATGCCAAGAAAAATGTGGTGTGAAGCTATGTAAAGGCTGGGTAAATCGCCCAGAAATGCATGGTTTGAAATTTGTGTAGCATGCCAATAAAATCATGGAGTAAAAGCTTTGCATTATGCCAATAAAATCATGGTTGATACTGTGTGGAATGCGAGGAAAATCGTGGAGTAAAAGTTGTCCATAAAGCAAGAATCGCAAAGAAAATTTTGGGGAGGATGTAGAGATTTGCATAAAGGAAACACAGAGATCAGAGGTCAATCAATCAGAGACAAATCAATCAAAACGTGAAGATACTCATTCATAAGGAGGGCACAAGGATTAGAGATTAATCATAAAAGAATAACACAGAGATATGTAAGGGATAGATAGTTGGGCGAAAATTTATCCTTCACTTATTATCCATTCACAAGAAAGAAGGGAATTTAAATATCGGTCTTAAACACCGGAGTGAATACAATCTATTAGGATCTTTTCTGACTCCTTGGGAACATAGTAATAACTTAAGGATAAGAGACAGAAGATAAAAACACAATTTTTCCTCATATTAAATCAATAAAAATGAACGCAGAGAAGTCATTGCAATCAGAGTTTGGGTTCTCCATGGAAAATAAATTTAAAATACAATGAGTATAAGGCTGGGATGAATTTAAGTTCTCTAATCATAAAACGTTGGGCTCATCAAGACAATTTGCAGAAATATAAAAATGAAATCTCTGGATAGTGTTACGTTGATTAAACATAAACATAACATAGTAGAAGTACATTACTGAAGGCATGAAAACAATATTTAAACTTGTTAGAGTATTGTATGTGATCGTTTAACCATAAACAATATTTCAATATTGTCACCCAACCATAGGCACTAATGCCACCCCCAATCACCTTGACCTTGTAAGAGAAAATAATTTATGTAGCAGATCAATCGCCAACCAAGGATAATTCACCAAGAAACGATAACCAATACTAATCATAGAGTCCAACCCAGAAAGACCGAGAATATAGATTGCAGGAATGGCGGCAACAACTCATCCCAAGACTTGTGCAAAAAATGGCCTTTTGCAGTGTGCACAAGTGCACTTCTGTAATTCTAGGAAGTCTGGCTAAAATGAAGACTAGCCTCCTGTATTTATACTGCTTCTCCCAGACTATCTGGGCCGACTTCTCATTTTGGGTGCTAATTACTTAGTATTAATTATTTCCTTTAGCCGAAATCTCTTCTAGGTTTATATTCAATTCTTGTCTTGCTTCCAGAATATTCTAATCTTGTCGAAGGTCACAAATGGAGGTTAATAATTATCGCATCTACCATAATATAAACACTCCCTCCTAGCTAGGGAGGTATAATAGATAATGGTCTTGAGCAAAAATAGACCATTCAATTGGTAGAATCATTATAACCATACATGCTAATTAAATCATGACCACCGTCATTATTATCTAACTGGATAATCTCCAGGACAACTAGTACAATGTCAACTGATAGAACACAATTGTGTCTATCCATGGTAGTACACAACTACTCAATACATGACACATACTAAAACAAAGTGGAACATATCCACCACAATAGCATACCTCTACTATCTAGAGACATACAGTCTCCATAGTAATCATATCATCTGATATCAACCTGCGTAGAAACAATATTATAATATAAACTGAGTCATCTCGGCCATTCTTCCACTCACATCTATGAGATATGGAAGACAATCTGCCCTTAGAGAGTATAACATCAATGATGGGCTATCTAGACTATTCTTCTCAAGCAAGGAAGAATAATTGTCTTGAATTCTGAGCCTAGACCATTCACCTATCTAAGCCATTCCTCCGACACTAAACAAAGTGCAACCTGGAGAGAATGAGTGTTCCTTAGCGACTATGTGTCTCTGATTGTTGAACATGGACCATTAACCTATCTGGGCCATTCCTTCGGAACTAAACAAAGTGAAACCTAGAGAGAATGAATATGCCCTAGGGAATGACTATTCGAACCATTTCCTAAGGAAATGACTATCCTGCACCAACCTCCAAAACAGACCATTCTTGGAAACTGCTCACAACTATGAGCTTCAAAAGAATGATTGTTCAGTGAGGTAGATTAGTCTTCTTGACCACTACTGAGAGTGACTGTCAAGAAGAAATATTGTCCTATACCATTCACCCACACTCGCCATAAGGGGAATCGTTGACTATGGTACATGAACAATCCATTGAACCATTTTCATTATGAAATTGACCGTTCAATCTGGACCATTTTCTGAACTTGAAAATCACTGTCCGTCAAAATTCTCAAACCACTTTCCGAACTTGGAAAGGAATAGCCCATCCTGGACCATTTTTCAAAACTGAAAATGATTGTCCATAAATCAATGATATGTCAGTGCTCCCTCCAAATCTCAAGAGCCATTTCTTCCCTTTTAGCTAAGGGATTTATTTCCACGATCCCCAATTTGTCTCGGATATATGCTCGGATATATGCAAACTTTCTTCTAGACAAACGCTTTGTCAAGATAATTGTTTTCTGCTCATCTGTGGGGATATATTGGAGCTTCACTTCTCCTAGTTGGAATTTATCTCGAATAAATTATCATTTGATCTCAATTTGTTTTGACCGTTCATGAAACACTGGGTTTTATGAAAGCCTTATACAACTATGATTGTCACAGTGTATTATGGTTGAATCTGGAACCTGATCAAATAATCCAGAGATCATCTTTCTCATCCATATTTATTTTTTAAATGCCTCACTTGCTCCGATATATCCTGCTTCTGTTGTTCTGAGTGCGACATAATTTTGTTTTCTATTGCCCCAAGATATCACAGAGGATCCCAAGATGAAACACATCCCTAAAATACTCCTTCTGTCTTCTGCACTTCCTGCCCAACATGAATCTGTGAATCCATGAAGTTGTATATCACTCGATGCGATATATCTTAAACCGTAGTTTAGTGTCTCGCGAATATATCTTAGAACATTCTTTGCAGCTATCCAATGCTCATGTATAGGTTCCACCTAAAACTAGCTTAGTGGGTTTACAACAAAGCATATGTATGGTCAAGCATTTAACAAATACATCAATGACCCAATCAATTGTCGATATAGAGACGGGTCTTCTGGATCATAATTTGAGTCTCTTACTTTTTGTATATCTTTGTTCATAGGAGTGTCCATGGATTTTCAATCCATCATTCCAAACTTTTGAAGAATCTTTACTACATACTTTCCTTGTCCAAGGAATACTTCACTATGCTTTTTCCATACTTCTAGTCCCAAGTAAAATGCATGAGACCAACATCTTGCATATCGAACTCAGAAGCTAGTTCCTTTTTACACTGGATGATGAGAGACTCTTTACTTGTTAAGAATAGATCGTCGAAATATAGTAGTAGAATCACAGGTGCATTTTTCACAGCTTTGTAGTAAATATTTGGATCTACATGACTTTTGGAGAAACCAAGTCTCATTGGGTAGCTATCTATTCTAGCATACCAAGCTCTTGGAGCTTGCTTGAGCCCATACAAATATTTCTTTAGTTTGAAAACATGAGTGTCTTTGGAATGTACTTCAAACCCATGAGGTTGTTCAATGTATACTTCTTCTTCGATTTCTCCATTGAGGAAAGCTATTTTTACATCCATCTGATGTAAACTCCATCCCATGGAAGCAACAAGAGACATGATAGCTCTAATGGAAGTATATCTGGCAATGGGAGAAAATGTTTCTTCATAGTCTTCTCCCTCCTCCTGGGAGAAACCTATAGCTATGAACCTTACTTTATATTTCTCCACGCTTTTGTCTACTGCATGTTTGATATTATAGACCCATTTTGAAGTTACTACTGATTTTTCTTTAGGTCTAGGCATAATTTCCCATACATCATTTTTTATGATGGACTGGTGTTCTTCTTCCATGGCTTCTTTCCATTATTTCTTCTGAGCTAGCTCTTCAAACTTAGTAGGTTCTTCGTCTAGAAGCTTTGTCATACATGTTGCATAGATGGAAAATCTCTTAGTATTCTTACTTTTTCTGAAGGTCCCACTTAGGGCTTTGAGTCTTTCTTATTCTTGCAGGGTAGCTTCAATACAAGTTGGGTGTTTCTTGGTTTTGGGTATCGTATCTGAATTAATGGTATCACATGGTTGCATCGAATTATCAAATTGTTATTTTTCTTCATTCTAACTTTCTGGAAGACATGTGATTTCTTCATTAGGCTCTTCATACTCTTCTTATTCTATAGTTTCTTCTATGAATTTCTTGAAAGCCATCTTTTCATTGAAGGTCAAATATCTTTTGACTTCAATCTTATGTTGTTCTGAGATATAGATTCTATAAGCCTTGTATGATTCACTATATCCCACGAATATGTCCTTCTTTCCTGAGGGTTCTAATTTATTCCGTTTATCCTTGGGAATGTGAAAGTAAACATGGTATCCAAATATTCTTAAGTGTTCCACATTAGATTTCTTTCCTGAGAAGGATTCTTCTGGAGTTATATCCTTCAATATGCGGTGAGGACTTCTATTCTGAACATATATTGCTTGCATGGTTTCTTCTCCACATATATACATAGATAAATCTTGATTGTTCAATAGTTCCTTCACATTTTATTCAATAGATTTGTTCTTCCTTTCTACTACACCATTTTGTTGAGGATTATGAGGAACAATTAGGTCCCTTCTAATCCTTGCCGATTTGCAAAAGGAAATAAATTCCTTCTATGTATATTCTCCTCCATTATCTCTTCTTTGAATTCTTGAAACTTGTTGAATATTTCGTCCTTTGTCTTCAAGAGATATAACCACGTATTTCTTGAGTAATCCTCTATGAAGATTACATAGTAAAGAGAACCTCCTAGATATTTGACTAGCATGGACCAAAAACATCTGAGTGTATTATATCTATAATTTTCTTAGATCTATTATTGTTTCTTGAGAATGGTTTCCTGACATTCTTACCAAGAGCACATCCTTTGCAAATTCCTTCATGTGTACACTGTAGTTCTGGTATTCCTTCAACCATATTTTTGAGGAAGGGTAGTGCTTGATAGTTGATATGAGCATACCTTCTATGCCAAAGTTCATTGGGATTGACTTCATCATGTATAAGGGCTTCATTATTTCATTCTAGTAGTCTCTATAGTCTTCCTTCATGGGTTCCAATAACTCTAAAATTCTCTATGATGGAGTCTCTAGGGAAAGATAACACTTTTCCATCTACAAAAGCTATTTTGTTTCCTTTGTCTTCTAGGAAAGATATGGATACAATATTATTTTCTTAACTAGGTACATATAAGACATTGCTCAAATGAACATTGTTACATGTTTTCAATTTGACGGAGGCTTGACCAATTCCTTCGACTGGGTAATTGTTTTTGTCTCCAAGTTCTACCTTGTATGATGTCTTCTTTTCATTTAGATTGGAGAGTCTAGCTTGATCTCCTGTCATATTCCTAGAATCTCCACTATAAATTATCCACATGTCATCTTCAAGCATTCCTGTGAGTGTTGACTTCTGTTGACTGATGATTGGTCAATCTTTGACCCAAAATTTCAACCTTGACATTTATGTCTTTTGAGAGTGCTAACGGGTGCATTGGACTAAGGCACACTTGAATATATTCTCCTTGAGTAAGGTGTTCCATCATAAGGTGTTGGATAAGGGTTTTACGGTTTCTGCAACTGCACATGCTAGTAACCCTAGAGACAATGCTTTAGTCACTGCACCTGCTAGTAACCCTAGCAGCAGTTCTTCAACAAGCTTGATAACCTTATGGATTATATTCCTTCTAGTGGTTATATGGAATGAAGGAGGTGTGAGCCCATAACCTGTTACAATATTGTATGTTCTTTTTTAACCATAAACAATATAGCAATATTGTCATCCAACCATAGGCACTAATGCCACCCCTAAGCACCTTGACCTTAACAGGGAGAAGAATTTTTGTAGCAGATAAAATCCAACCAAGGTTAATGCACCAAGCAAAGATAACCAAGAATTATCAGAGATTCCAACCCATAAATACCGAGAATATATATTGCAGGACTAGCGGGAGCAACTCCTCCCAAGACTTGCACAAAAACTGGCCTTCTGTAGTGCACACAAGTGTACCTCTATAATTCTGACAAGTCTAGCTAAAATGAAGATTGGCCTCCTATATTTATACTTCTTCTTCTAGACTGCTTGGGTCGACTTCTCATTTTGGGTGCTAATTACTTAGTATTAATTATTTCCTTTAGCTGACATCTCTTCTAGGGTTATATTCAATTCTTTTCTTGCTTCTGGAATATTCTAATCTTGTCAAAGGTCACAAATGGAGGCTAATACCTCCTGCAGCTACCATAATATCAACAAAATTATCATTCAATACAAATATACACATGCATAACGTAGGCAAATGCGAAATCTCCGAAGTCATTATCCCGCGCGCACTCCATCCAGCTCCCGCTTGCTAGTCAATGTGACCTCACTAGTACCTCCCAACTAGCGCTACGGGTACTCTTCTTCCCCCTAAGCCCCCCGATCTGCAAAGGGGCCACACACAAAATACCAAAGAATGATAGCACCCAACCTGCCTCGCAAGGCTGAGCTACCACTTGTTACCCGAGCTGGGTATCCCAAATCCCACAAGAGAAAGTTCAGTCAAGATAAATTTCAACAGCTTAACGTTACAAAAAAATATTAGATTCATACTCCTCCTCCTCCATCCTTTTTATAGATAATTTTCAAGTAATTAGTTTCTCATTAAATAAACATACATACATAGGTAAATGAATGTTTCTAACCATTAATTAAACATACATATATAATGAAAATAGTTACCAACTTAAGGAGAACTCTACAAAGTTCTCGTTTTTGGGGTGTCAAGTTTTTTACCCTATTTTTAAAAATGGTGCTACCAGTAGCACCCCCCTTCCATTTTTAGGTGTTTTTTTGATATTTTAAATTTTCAGATACATAATGTTTCCACCTATTTTTTAAAATTCTTGTTTTTCATTTATTATTATTTATTTTTTTATCGACGATGTTTTTAGTCATTTTTCCATGCTTCTTCCAATCTTAAAATATTTTTTACCATTTACATTTTTTAAAATATGATTTTTCCCCTCCTTAATTAATTTATGGTTCCATAATTTTTTAAATATAGTGGAAAATATCATTTTTAACACATTTTTTACCTTTACTTTAATAGATAGAAAATCATTGTAGTTAAATAACACTATTTTAAAACATTTAGCAAAAGAATATAATTGATTTTTTTTTGATAAATTAAAACTAAGAAAAAGAAAAGAATTGAAATTTAAAAAGAACGAAAAAATAAATAAAAATCAAATTTGTATAGTTACCAAATCAAAGAAAATCTTATTAAAATTTAAAGTGTGTGTATATATATATATATATATATATATATATATATATATATATATATATATAAACTAAGCTTGAATGAAAATAATATTTCTCTGATTTTTTTTGTTTTTTTTTATAAGGAGATATTTTATTTCTAAGATTATATAGCCTGAATGGGCCTAATGGTTAAAAACATGTGTTTCATCTTAAGAGGTCATAGGTTCAAATCCAAAGGGGGGTAGGGTATGTATACATTCGTAAACTTTACCAGTCAAATCGCTGGGTGGAGGGGGGTCCCTTGTCCCACAAACAAGGGGGTCTGGTTTTGAACGGAAATAATATTTCTCTGCGGTTGAACGAAAATAATATTTCTCCATGGTTTTCAATGGGAATACTACTTCTCTGTGGTTTTGAATGGGAACAATACTTCTCTTATTTCCTTTTTTTAAGGAGATATTTTATTTCTAATATTATATACCTAGGGTTTTGAATGGGAATAATACTTCTCTTTGGTTTTTACCATTTTTACCCAGAATAATCTCTACAATTTTTCCGAACTTCTCTGCGGTTTTCAGAAATTATTTTTGGTTTCTTCAACGGGTTGAGTATTTGGACATCTGAAATGAGGTGAGTCACTTTTTACTTTGATCGAATTTTAATTTTAGGTAAAGAGATTTAAATATATATATATATATATATATATATATATATATATATATATATATATATATATATATATATATATATATATATATTAAGTTTCATAAGTAAAAGTTGATTTGAGAGATAAAGTTAATCCATAATAATAATTGTTACATATTTTTTCTCTTTTTTTCAATATGAGCACTCCACCACCTATTCCAAAAACTCATCCTAACAAGGGGAGGCCCCCCAAAATCACCCTAGATATCCTTTACGATTATATGGAATCAGTAGAAAAAAGAAG
>JZKD02S2074804.1:429480-443581 GCA_000966675.3 Picea glauca
TTTAGTATTTTTTTTTGTGTGTTTTTGTCATTTTTTTTTTTTAGGTTTTAATGGATTTTTTACTATTTTTTTTTCAAAAATAAATATATTTGTTTTAAAATTTATTGTTTTCTGTGGAAATTTTCGAATTTTTTTCATTCTTTTTAGTTTTTGTTTTTATCCATTTTTTTTTAATGTTCTTTTTCTTTTTTCCAAATTTGAGTTTTGAATATATATTTTTAAATGTATTGTTTTCATGACATTATGTATTATGTTGTGTTTGGAGTCATAAACTAAGATTTATGCATTTAAGGGTTGATTACCAATTTAAAAAAATGTAATTTTGATACCCCAAATTTAAAATGGGTGTTATCGGTACCAGTACATTTCAATTTGATGGTTGATTTTGAGGTTTTGGTTTTAATGGTACGGATTGCTCAAAATAGGATTTCAAAATATCTATAAATTCAACGTTTTGAAAAAAAATAAAAAAATCTATAACACCTTTTTTATTTTTTTAGGTGCCAATTTGAGGGGGTTTTTGAGTTTTGAAGGACAGGCTTGAAAAATGTTGTAATTTTGACCCCGTTTAAAAAAATGGTGCTATCGGTAGCACTATTTTTTTATTTGGGGTTTGATTTTGATGTTTTTTATGCAAAAATATGGGTTTTTTGGGCTAGAGTTCTCGTTTTGAGGTCACGGTTCTCATTAAGTTGGAAACTATGTTAATGTTGAAAAATAAACATACATACATAATGTTGGAAAGAGGGAGGAACACTTCATTGTTGAATCGTAACAATCATTACTTTATAATGACAAAGCAATTAACAACAATTAACAACCCTCCAAGTTCACGAAAAATAAAGTGATAGCAATGGATCCCCTCCTATAGGGGATCAAACACCTCTCTTCGAGCCCATAGATATATACAATATTCTAAATCTTGAATCTTAGTGGTATATTAGAATAAATTGGGTATCTTAGAACCTTATATATGTATTCGAGAAACAATGTCATACAACAAAATATGTCCCCATAAATTTTGGATTGGATATATTTGTTTAATTGTGAGAGTGAGATGTGGAAATATTTGTGTTTCTTCCCCTACATGTGCAACATTTGTATATTCACATATTGTTGGGTGATTTCCTCCACACAAGATAGCTT
This sequence comes from Picea glauca, assembly GCA_000966675.3. Lineage (NCBI taxonomy): Eukaryota > Viridiplantae > Streptophyta > Pinopsida > Pinales > Pinaceae > Picea > Picea glauca. Next base: position 430,627 of record JZKD02S2074804.1, read on the forward strand.
TATTTTCACAGATGTAATGCTCTTCCATGGGAACCATCATTATATGTGTGCCATTTATCTTAGAAGAATTCATGAATTCCCTATTGCAATCTAATGCAATTTCATTCTAATCCATTTTCAAATATTTAACTTCAATGTCTCCATTTCAATTTGGCCTTACATTGATAAAAAAAGACAACAAAGGAGAAGCAATAGGAGAATCCCTACAATGTGGAGATACCCTACAATGTACAAATTGCAATAGGAGAAGCCCCAACCCATGCACATGGAACTTGTTCATTGAGCCTAGTGACAATTAAGAGATTCATATCAATGCCATGAAAATGAATCATTTTCACTTTAAAATAGGTTTATCAACATACAATAGTGTAGTTGCTAGGTTGAATAGTGACTTTGAAGTGTTGATCATTGTTGGTGCCCATTTTGTTGTTTTAAAAACCTTGCATACAACTAGTCTTTGTGCAACTAGTTTTTCTATTCATCCTGCATTTAGCCTATGCACCCAGTTTTTTGTTGAACACCCTACTCTTGATATAAACACTGAAAACCATGAATGTAACTAGAGGTAGCATGCCCACTTATTCTTGTGTTATAAGCCAATGTTATGGGAAGTTATGGTTATTTTGTAATTGATTTATAGTGTATTTAATGGAATATAAGTGGTGGGATGAGGGTTAGACAATGGATTGTTTTGGCTCTCATATTGTGTTTTTGTATCAGAGATTATATGGAAGAAGGAGATACCAGGGTTTAAATCCCTTGACTATTGTATCAGATTACAAGGATTGTGTATTGACCATTCTTATGGATTGAATAGGAAATACTATGTGATGTTCCCCCATATGTTTTTTTTGTTATGTGTGTTGATTTGAATATCTAATGAATGTAAGATGATTGCATTACATTTACATGTTTGTTTTTCTTAGTATTCAAATATATTCTTGTATTGTTCATTAGTGTCTAAGGTAAGAACTTATCCTTGTTAGGATATTAAATATGTCGATACTAATGAACTTCATTGTTGGCATAATTTTAAAACTCTAGGTTTGAAATTATAACCAACAATTGGTTCAGTTTCCTAGAAAAGACAAAGCTATTGAAGAAAGCATAGATATGTCATGGAGACCATCACAATGGGAGATACAAATTAGATTAGTAAAAGATAAATTGAGTTTGCATAGAAAGAAATCCAGATCTTATGGATTGAATAATAAATACTATGTGATGTCGCCCCCCCCCTAATTGTTTTGTGTTATGTGTGTTGATTTGAATATCTAATGAATGTAAGATGATTGAATTAAATTTACATGTTTGTTTTTCTTATCATTCAAATCTATTATTGTAATTTTCATTACTGTATAAGGTAAGACCTTATCCTTGTTAGGATATTAGATATGTCGATACTAATGAAATTCATTGTTGGCCTAAGTTTAGAACCTAGGGTTTGAAATTATCACAAATAATTGGTTTAGTTGTCTTGAAAAGACAAATTTGTTGAATAAAGAATAGATATGGCATGGAGACCATTACAATGGGAGATACAAATTGGAAGATAAATTGAGTTTTCATAGAAGGAAATCAAGACCTTGGTACATATAGACCCTGAAGCATGGAAGGATAGGTATCTTTACCTAACAAGCACAAAATATTTTTTTATTTTTTTCCTATTTTATTGCATGCAAGGATAAAAATGTAGGAGGAAATGAATACTCTAAGGAATTCCCAAGAAACAATGGTGGGGTATCAAGCAAAGATCAAGAGACTAAAAATATTAAAGAGTAAATGGAGTTGAGAAATTGATTTCTAGTTTAGTAGAGTCAAAGGGGGATGCATTATGGAATCTCCTATTGAATATCATAGTTCCTTTAGTATTCTTAAATGGAAATTTGACGGTGGACTAAGAGTTAGAATTTTAGAGGAAATACCACTATATATTGAGATGTTGTTTATTGAAAAAAGAACTGATGCAGAAAATACCTAACACCAAGGTAAGCATAATTCGTATGGGGTAGGAGAAGAAAGAAGGAAAATGGGATAATAAGATAAAAAGTAAAATGGGTCTAGATATACAAAATAAGGAAAGAATAGAAAGAGACAAAAGAAGAAATGTGTTAAATAAGGTAGTTTAGAAAATCTGGTTTCATATTTCAAAGAAAAGGGGAGAAAACATTGTATATAATAGTATAGCGCAAGGAAAATAAAAATGAAGGAAGTTAAAAAGGAGGGTGTTGTTATAGACATCATGCTATAGGTGCACATATAGGAGGTAGAGTCACTATAGGGGTACAGTGTGTAGGAGGAGATGCTTGTAGCCCACTCTGGAATAGATGATAACAGAGTAGATGTAGGTGATGTTGGATCCCAGTGGTTGATAATAAATGGTGAAGATAGAGAGGAAAATGTCGATATCGATGTTGGGGATGACTAAAGTCAGAGTAAGGACACTTTAGTAGTTGCAGATCTATTCAATAAAATAGTACTAGAATATCATTATGGGTCCAATGAAGAAGGTGTTGGGGAACTAAATTGATAGTAAAAAAAAATTGAACCACTCCCATGTGCGTGTTATCAAGAGAAGAATAAATTTTCATAGCGGCATAGATCATGATAATAATGGAATAGAGAATAGGAGAATGATCAAATAGAGGAAGTATAGTGGTAAAGAGATACAACTTTTCAATGGTATGAGTTACATCAAGTGATCCCATGCTTAGAATTCATGTGATCACTTTGTAGAAATTGGGAAGGACATTGTAGAAAAAAGCAATTTCATATGAAAAGGCATATGGATAAATAATAAAATTATGATGAAGTAGTGAAAAAATTATAGTTGGCGACTACACTCAGTGACCGTACCCTCCAATGATACATGACTTCTAATGCTAGAATTTTATAATACTTTTCCACTTCATTGGCTAAGAAAAACCCTACACAATCATCTTTATTATTCTCAATTAGGGGTTTCTTGAAATTAGCATGGATTATACCCCATTCAATTATTTCTATTCAAGGAAATATAGATGCTTTGTCTGCAGAAAAATGTAAATGAGATCTTCAAATATTCATGAAAATGTTATCATCGGTTTCCTTGAAAACAACATCACTATGTGGTATCATCGCCACTTATTTACCATTCTTGAACTTCATAGAAAATTCATTCCATCTCGGCAACACAACTTGAACTCTAGTTGTAGGTTAAATATAGTTGTGTAATGGAAACAAGAAAGAATATTTTGATGCATGAATCTACATTATGGCCACAAAGTTTCTTCGACAATAATAGGATTTTCTTGTGAAGCTTCACCTGTATATTTGTTTTCCTTAGAATATTTGATAGGTTGTCTCAGGGTGGTCTTCATTGGTGGAATGTTTCCTACAAATGAGAAAATTAGAGAGAAATTTCTCTTTCTTTTTTAGCTTGAATAAACCAAATGACTTAATTTTAAAAAAAAATCAACTGGCAATTATTTGCATGGAATTGAAACATGAAATTTATAAAAAATGGCACATAACTAATACCAAATTATCATTGCTAACCAGTCATTGTTTGATATTCCTGAAGCTAATTTTAATCTATTCATTTAAATTACTTAGCTATTCTGATCAATTGAAACAAACGCCTGAAACACTATGCATGATCACCTACAATGAAAATTTATCTCAATCTAGCTGCTCATAGATAACAAACACAACTATGAATGCATAACATTATTAGATATTTCTTCGAAATTAGGAATAAAGAGAGCAATAAGGATTCTATGGTTTTAATTTAATGTGTAATGGACCCAATCCATGCAATATAATGATAGGATCTCACTCACACAAATCAAATTCACTAAATATGATGAATTGAATGTTAATTAGATACTCTAGACACCAAATCCATGCAATAATGAACAATTATATTGCTCCATGGTTGCAAAATAACCTTGGTTTTACTTATTTAGGAAAGTTTCAAAAAATGCCTCATATTGCACAAAATTCCTAACATCGCGATATAAAATTTCTTGAAAAATGTGTCTATGACAACATCTATGGGTTAGTATTACTTTCAAATGTTATAGAGAAAATGTTTTACTAACTTATGAAAACTAGTCAGATGACTATGAGAAAACAATGTTAGCCCCTCTGCCCTAGGTCACATTAGTTGGAAAATATCTTGTGTAAGCTTTCCCATCCATAAAATAAACAAGAAGAAGAGAGGACCCATTGTAAAATCCATAACCACTACATAAAGGCACACTTTGAAATTATTTCCTGATAAAGGAGGTTGCATTCAATGTGGTAGCTTCAACTTCATATCCATAATAGTGGATTTTTGAATTGCACACATTGATTTATGGGATAGTTTTTAGAATTAATTTATTCAACAAGAACAATTGGAATGAAAATATAGCATGATCTTACCTAAGTAGAAGGTGTGGAAAATATTTATCATCCCTCATGTGTTGCACCTGTTCATTGAAGAGAAGGAATTATAGACTGATAAGAGACCAAGAAAGATTCATTATTTGCAAATCCATAGAGTGTCCTTTCACTAAAACTATATTATTCATCCTTGTTATTCTACACAAGGCCTATTATGTTGATTAAGATACATAAATGGAAATAAATATATTTTAATGGATCTATTGATGATAGAAAATTATTGTGATTGATTATCACCTTCATCACGCATGATACAAATAAAATAAGACTTTAAAGTTTTAAACTATTGAATATGATAAAATTATTTTAATCTATCTTATTGATAGTTCTGATTGAATTGAATCAATATTACATGGTCACATAGTTATCAAATTCGATGGTTGAAGAATTCAAAAATTTGGCAGTTTTGTTCAATCCAACCCCTAATAAGACAAATTTGATTTGATATAGGCTAAGTCTTCCATTTAATTTTGTGACCATTCGTTTTGATGCCAAATCAGTGAAGGAATTTAGTTGATTTGTTAGTCCATTTTTTGCACTAGATGTGGCAAGTCTCCAACAAAATAATAAGAAGCATAACAAAAAGAAGAAGAAAAAGTAGGAGAGGAGCTCCCCAATATGAGATAGGTGGACTAGACCATGATTTCCTGCAAAATTCTCTATTCACTTATTTTTTCATCTCATGTCAAGCAATCCCACTAGCTCACACTCAAGGAGGGATCATGAATGGACAAAATTCTTATGTTACATCATCCAGATATTGGATTGACAACCAACCTAGTTTGGGGAGTGATGATTGTTATCTTATAATACTATTTTTCTTGGCATAGAATAACAATAGTAATAAGATGAAATCAATTCTCAAGCATTCTTGCCCCTTCATAAACCTTAGTAACCCTCTCTCGGACAACAATCTCAAGCAAGATGAATGATAATCAAATGTTTGTTTGTAGCAAGATTTGTTGGAATCCAATCCATTTCCTTTGAGAATTGTAATACCCCTAGGTTGAAACCCAAGTTTTAAATGTACATATGTTTTATAGGTTGGTGAAACATGATGTTTGGGCTAGAGTGACTATGTATATATATGTTTAGCCCTAGATTTTCTGTGTGATATAAGGCTTGTGAGCCTATATTTGTAAATTGTGTCACACTCGGATATATTAATAAAATAGATCATTGTCACAGACCAAGTAAAATGAAAGAGTATGGGGGGATAGGACTCCATGAGAGGGAAAGGGGGATAGGATTTAAGGAAAATGGGATAAGTAATGTGTGGCTTTAGCCAACGAAATATAATAATATATTTCTAAATTCATAAGTATTTATGATATGATTTTACCCTAATTTACTAAGTGGTGGAATGAATTACCAAGTGGAGGAAAATGTATTTCCTTGAGTGTTATGTGTCAACATAAGAACATGCAAGTATAATGTTGGGTTTTTGTGGAAAATTCATCCATTCTACCATTACATTCCATCATTTTGTTGGCATGTTTTACAGACAGTGTGTGCTTGTCATTGATGGCAAGATCAGAGTGTGCATCGATGGAAAAAAGGAACAATGTAAGCTAAGGAGGATTAGCGCAGAGTTGCACGCAGTGCGTAGGTGTGCACCAGGGATGAGGTTAACTCATTACCAAAGATCAAGAGAGATAGCGTACTCAGGATCTTAGGTGGATCAAAGTTCAAGGCCTTTGACACTTATAAATTCTTCTAAGTAAGGAGGATGCGCAAGCTCGGGAAGTGAAGTGACATTGATCGTTGGATCCCATTCAGAATTCCCGATGACCGTCAGATCTAAATCTATACAGGAGGAGCACAAATATGGAGGACAGATCTCTGGCATTAGATCCAAGCGTAGGGTTCGACCATTGTTGGATCAGGAAGAACCTGCATGTTCTTTAAAGTGCAAGATCGAAGCGGTGGTCTAACTCCATTTCGGATTTTTGGCTGCTATCGGGGTTTCGGGTATCGGAAGTTGGAGTGTCGAAACACTTTGCAATAAGAATGCCAAAATTGCGATATGCGAAATCGCGATATGATCTGATCCATTGAATCAAGATCATATCTGGACCGTCAAATCATACGACACGTGGAAAAAGATCGTCATGTCGCTGACTGGAAAGTCAAAGGAACAAGGTTCCCTAACCTCTTGAATTCGCAATATGTGAAATCAAAAAACTATCTTAGCCATCAGATCAATGTTTGTTCTGGAATGTTGATCCAGCTCCATCTTGGAGTCTCTCCTATCTCAACTTGGACTAACGAGAACCTCCATCTAAGGAATAGAAGGATGCGATATCATGAAAAGATCAGGACCGTCGGATCATCAAGAACCTGGATCATTGATCTGAGCTCCATCTCAAAGCTTCGCCTATCGCGACTTGGAGTGATGATGATGCAGGAGCATCTACGACGTCATGAAACGAGTAGCACAGGGATAAAGAGAAGAACAGTTGGACAGCACCAGTGCATACCTTTTTGAATAACTTGAAGATTGTTGCGCCGTCGTTTAACTAAAGGCGTTCAAAGCTGAGCGCATTTGTATTGTATTATAGATAGGGAGACATTAAATAGTTTTAATGCTGGTAGATAGGGTTAGCTGTAGATTAGACAGTTTCACTTCCATGAGGGAAAACAAATATAGGCACCCTCCTTGTATAATTGAGATTATTATTCAGCATTAGCATAGAGGAGCAGGAGGAGAGCAACTCAGAGAACTGGTGAAGAACTCCCATGTATAGATATTGAATTAATAGTAAAGCTTTGGTTCAATTTCATGGCTATGATTATTCTCTGTGTGTTGTTGATATTATGTTGTTGCATATTTGCTTCTTGTTTTGCCTATTGTCTATATGTTTCATATGTGATTGCATGGCGGGTTCGAAATCTGAGGGAATGAGAGAATGAGTCTAAATTGTTCCTTTGTCTAAGCTAGGAGATTCCTGCATAGAGTGTAGTGAAATTCCTCCGCATAGGGTGCGTTGAGGTGGTTGGACAGATTAACTCTCATTCTCATTTTCCCCGAAGTTGTGTGGGTTTATTCAGACCGTGTAGGTGAAGTGCAGGTTGAATTGAAGACTCAGAGGCAAGCCTGGGAGGAGGAGAACAGGGAAGCCCTGATTCAATTTCATGGACGTGTTTATTTTCTGTGTGTTGTTGGCATTGTGCCTTTGCATATTGGCTTCCTGTTACTTACTTCTTTCATATGCTGCATATGTAATTTTATGGAAGAATTGAAACCAGAGTGATTCTGAGTGGAAGTTGGTGAAAGCTCAGGAGGGAGAGTTCCTTACAAGTATTGTGGAACCGACCCAGGTGAAGCCCGAACGGGAGAAGTTTCGGAGCGAAGAACTCTTCAAGAGGAAGAGAATCGACGACTTGAACTCTTGAGAAAGAGTTAACCTCCAAGCGCAGTGGAACTCATTTGCCATCACATTTTGGAATATCGGGTTTGGTGTGTGCAAGAGTTGCATGCACATCGAAATCGCGAGTTGCGATTTCTCGATTTAAATCGGAGCCGTCGGTCATCGGAGGGATAGGTGGCACGAGATCCCGAGTAGTCGGGACTCGGCACTTCGGTGTTTTCGAAGTCGAAGGGACCACGGAGAAACAGTGAAGCCCCGAGTTGCGACGGGTCCCACGGGGACGGAGCGGAGGACAGCGCGTGGCATCGCACATCGGCGTTCGGGGTTTTAGAAGGTGAGCAAACCACCACCTTTCATCTGTCGATTTCCCGATAGGGAAATCCCCGATACACAGAAGTGTTGACCGTTGACATTGGGGATTGGGATTCGGGGTTTCATATTGCACGGAAGGTGCGCACAAGGTTCGCAAATCCGCAAAACCCGATTTCCCGACTGGAGGAAGGGAGATCGCTGAGAAGTATACTGTGGGTAAAGGACTCCTGAGGGAGTTCGAAGAGTTGTTAACTCTTCGGGCCGAGTTGTTGAAGGTCCTGGTGAGAGCGACTGCGCCGTCGAGGGCAGGTTACGTCAGGGTGGTATCAGAGCCTGAAGAGCTTGTCTATATATTTCAAGTAGGAGGAGTGAAAGAGGAAAGGAAAGCACTATGATACTCATGACTTGCGTCAGAGTGGTATCAGAGCCGATTGTGGAGCTCTCTTTGTTCAGGTAGCAGAGAGAAGCATATTTCACCATGCCTCCCAGAAGAGAGAGGAAATCTCCTGATCGTGAAGACAGGGATGCCCGGAGAAGGGGTAGGCCAGCAGGTAATGCTGAGTTAGAGAGAGAGATGAGAGATCTCCGAGCCAGACTTGAAGAAATGGAGACCACCCAGAGACGTGGTGTTGGTGCGGCAGAGTTCAGTGATCCCGAGATTGAAGAGGAAGCTGGACATGCTGAAGAAGAAGTCACGGTAGAGGATGCATCAACCGAAAGGCTGATTAGAGCCATTTCGAGGATGAGCTCGAAGACGAAGATGGACATTCCCGTCTATGAGGGGAGTCTAGATGCAGAGGAATTGTTGGATTAGATCCGAGCATTGGATACATACTTCGATTACAAAGATATCGAAGAAGACAAGAAAATAAGGCATGTTGTTACCAAGCTAAAATGACATGCAGCCTTATGGTGGGACGAGCTGCAGGCGGACAGGGGTTCCAAAGGAAAACAGAAGATCAAGAGCTAGGATTGGATGATCGCTAAGATGAAGGCGAAGTTCATCCCGAGAGATTACCAGATCACACTGTTCAGGCGCATGTAGAACCTGAGACAGAAGCTGATGATGGTGAGAGAATACACCGAGGAATTCTACAGGCTCAACATCAGAGTGGGTCATCGGGAGAGTGATGATGAAAATATGGCGAGATACCTGAATGGTCTTAGGTATGACATTCAGGATGAATTGAGCATGGTCACCATCTGGACGGTTGAGGATGTGTACCAGATGGCTCTGAAGGCCGAAGAGAAGTTGAGCCGCAAGCAGGGACAGCGAGGGCGAGGCAGGAGCCATCCCAGGGGTAAGACGGTTTCCCAAGAAAGAACTCAGAAGCCTCAGGGTAGAGTTGAAAGAGGTGGAACCTCACAGCAGAGGCAACAAATTTCTTAGCCGAGGAGGCAGCAGGATGATCAGCAAGGAGGATATGCTGATGCCAACACATTTCCTCGTACTCGAGGTAGAGGAAGAGGCAGAGGAGGAATTATCACATGTTTTACATGTGGGAAAGAAGGAGACAAAGTCGTTGACTATCCAGATAGGAAAATGGACAGAGGAAAATTCCATGTCGCTGAGGCGCAGAGGCGTGACGCTGAGGGTGAAGACACTAGAAGTGGGAAGTCGCTGACAGTGCACAAGGCTCTCCTGAAACCTGAGAAAGAGGTGGACAACTCAGCACAGAGATGCAGACTGTTCCGGACGACTTGCAAGACCAAGGGCTGGAAATGCAAGGTCATGGTGGACAGTGGAAGCACCGATAATCTCGTTTCGACTGATATAGTGGAGAAGATGGAGTTGAAAACGAACAAACACCCGAGTCCATACAAGGTGACATGGCTGCAGAAAGGACACCAGGTATGTGTTACAAGGAAATGCTTGGTCAATTTTAAAGTGGGTGAATATAGGGATGAAATTCTGTGTGATGTCATTCCCATGGATGTATATCATGTTTTATTGGGTAGACCATAGCAGTATGATAGGAATGTTGTTCATGATGGGAGAATGAACACATACACCTTGGAGAAGGATGGGAGATCACATACCTTACATCCGGTAAAGAATAAGGAAGTGAAGCCGGAAGTGAGCAGTACCATACTTCTCATGAGTGGGAAGGAACTTCTCACAGAGCTGGAGAAGGATGAGGATCCACAATTCTTTGTTGTCAGGAAGCCGAGAATTGTCCTGACAAGCACAAGAGTGGATGACTTGCCGGAAGACATTCAGGAACTACTTGGAGAGTTCGCTGATATCATCGTGGATGAACTACCTCGTTCGTTGCCACCGATGAGGAGTGTGAGTCACCACATTGACCTCATACTCGGAGCAAGTCTACCGAATAAGGAAGCGTATAGGTTGACACCTTAGGAGAATGAGGAAGTCAAAAGACAGGTACAGGATCTGCAGGATAAAGGACTGGTCAGAGAGAGTCTCAGTCCGTGTGTCGTTCCAACGGTACTAAGTCCGAAGAAGGATGGAGGCTGGAGGATGTGTATAGACTCCAAGGCAATTAATAAAATTACCATTAGATACAGGTTTCCACTGTCGAGAATGGATGATCTGATGGATTTCCTGAGTGGGGCAAAGTATTTTTCGAAGATTGATCTCAAGAGCAGATATCATCAGATCCGGATGAGAGAGGGAGATGAATGGAAGACGACATTCAATACAAATGAAGGTTTGTATGAATGGTTGGTCATGTCGTTTGGTTTGACAAATGCGTCGAGCACCTTTATGAGGCTGATGAATGAAGTCCTGCGGGAATTCATTGGCAAATTTTTGGTCGTATACTTGGATGACATATTGATTTTCAGCAAGACAAGGGCTGAACAACTGAGGCATTTGGCCATTGTGATGAGAAGGCTACAGCAGGAAAAGCTACTGATCAATTTGAAGAAGTGTTCCTTCATGCAGACAGAGCTCATTTATTTGGGTTTTGTAATTTTGGCAAATGAATTGAAGATGGATCCTGAGAAGGTTGAAGTAATCAGGAATTGGCCATCACCGAGGAACGTTTTTGAGGTAAGGAGCTTTCATGGACTGGCTAACTTCTACCGAAAGTTCATTCGAAATTTCAGCAGAATCAGCGCAGCAATGATGGACACTGTGAAGAAGCAACATAAGGTTTTCCATTGGACAACAGAGGCTGAAAAGAGCTTCAATTTGTTGAAGCGAAGGATTACTGAGCAGCCAATTCTGGTGTTGCCGGATTTTCATAAAACCTTCCAAGTGAAGTGTGATGCTAGTGGATATGTTGTTGGAGGGGTTTTGAGTCAGGATGACAGACCTGTAGCATATTATAGCGATAAGCTAGATGATGTGAAGTTGAAATACTCCACGTACGATAAAGAGTTCTATGCCATCATTCAGGCCTTAAAGAAGTGGAGGCATTATCTCATACCCAAGGAATTTGTCCTGTACAGTGACAACCACGCATTGCAGTTCGTGAGTCAGTAGGAGAAGTTGAATCAGAAGCATGCGAAGTGGGTAGAGTACATGCAGAATTTTACATTTGTGATAAAGCACATTTGGGGGACTGCGAACAAGGTGGCTGATGCCTTGAGCAGGAAATGTTTGCTGCTGTAGGAGTTCAAAGTGAAAACCTTAGGTTTTGAAAGTTTAAAGGATATGTATGCAGGTGACACAGACTTTGGCGAGGAATACGAGGCAGTCGAGAACCCAGTTCTCATGGATAGGAGTATGTGGATTGACTACCTGACCCAGGATGGATTGTTGTTTAAAGGCAATCAATTGTGCATTCCAGATTGCTCTATGAGAGAGAATTTAGTGAAGTAAAAACACAGTGGAGGTTTAGCAGGTCATTTTGGACACGATAAGACCTTCGCCAAGCTGAGTGAATCTTATTATTGGCCTGGCATGCGCGCTAATGTAAAGCGGTTTGTTGAAAGGTGCAGAATATGTCAACATGCAAAGGGCCGAAAGCAGAACACAAGGTTCTATCAGCCATTGCCCATACCCGAGAGGCCATGGGAAGCCATTAGCATGGACTTTGTGTTGGTTTTTCCAAGAACACAGCGAGGGGTTGATTCCATCTTTGTGGTGGTGGACAGGTTTTCGAAGATGGCACATTTCATTCCGTGTCATAAGACCAGCGATGCAACCCACATCGCGAACTTGTTTTTCAAAGAGATCGTGCGATTGCATGGACTATCAAGGAGCATAGTCTCAGATCGGGATACCAAGTTCGTAGACCATTTTTGGAGGACGCTATGGAAGAAGCTAGGGACTGACTTGGCATTCAGTTCTGCTTACCATCCGCAGACAGATGGGAAGACCGAAGTAGTCAACAGAAGCTTGGGGGATCTGTTGAGAAGTCCGATGACTGAGCATCACAGCAGTTGGGATCAGATCCTACCATAGGCAGAGTTTGCGTACAACGATTCAGTGAATCGGAGTATAGGTAAGAGCCCATTTCAAATTTTGTATGGGACACAGCCGCGAGGAGTATCTGAGCTCAGGGAGTCAGAACAGGTTGAAACTAGTAGCGCGAGAGATGAGGAATTCGCTGAAGCAATGCAGGAACTTCACACACAGGTGAAGCAGCGACTGATGAAAGCGAACCAGGAGTATAAGCGCAGAGCCGACCAGAGGAAAAGACAACTTCAGTTTGAAGTTGGGGACATGGTTCTAGCGCACCTGAGGAAGGAAAGGTTCCCAAGGGGGACGTATAACAAGCTCAAGATGAAGAAGATTGGACCGTGCAGAGTCCTGAGAAAGTTCGGGGAGAATTCATATGAGCTTGAATTGCCGGAGGGCATCGGGATATCTCCGATTTTCAATATTTCGGACTTATACCCCTATAGGACTGAAGAGGCAGGCACTGGAACTG
>JZKD02S2074804.1:443631-463638 GCA_000966675.3 Picea glauca
CAGAAGCCTGAGATGGAGTGCATACTGGATAAAAGAGTTGGAAGGAAGACCAGGAGAAAGCAATATTTTGAGTACCTGGTGAAATGGAAAAATCACCCAGTGGAGGATGCCAGCTCGGAAACAGAAGCAGTGATTCAGAAGCATAGGCAGACTATGCAGGAGCTCATGGATAGGAGCCCATGAAATCTTTTGAGCCGAGGAGTATGATGCAGGAGCATCTACGACGTCATGAAACGAGTAGCGCGGGGATAAAGAGAAGAACAGCTGGACAGCACCAGCACATACCTTTTTGAATAACTTGAAGATTTCTGCGCCGTCGTTTAACTAAAGGCGTTCAAGACTGAGCGCACTTGTATTGTATTATAGATAGGGAGACATTAAATAGTTTTAATGCTGGTAGATAGGGTTAGCTGTAGATTAGACAGTTTCACTTCCAGGAGGGAAAACGAATATAGGCACCCTCCTTGTATAATTGAGATTATTATTCAGCATTAGCATAGAGGAGCAGGAGGAGAGAAACTCAGAGAACTGGTGAAGAACTCCCATGTATAGATATTGAATTAATAGTAAAGCTTTGGTTCAATTTCATGGCTGTGATTATTCTCTGTGGTGTTGATATTATGTTGTTGCATATTTGCTTCTTGTTTTGCCTATTCTCTATATGCTGCATATGTGATTGCATGGCAGGTTCGAAATCTAAGGGAATGAGAGAATGAGTCTAAATTGTTCCTCTGTCTAAGCCAGGAGATTCCTGCATAGAGTGCAGTGAAATTCCTACGCGTAGAGTGCGTTGAGGTGGTTGGACAGATTAACTCTCATTCTCATTTGCCCCGAAGTTGTGTGGGTTTATTCAGACCGTGCAGGTGAAGTGCAGGTTGAATTGAAGACTCAGGGGCAAGCCTGGGAGGAGGAGAACAGGGAAGCCCTGATTCAATTTCATGGACGTGTTTATTTTCTGTGTGTTGTTGGCATTGTGCCTTTTCATATTGGCTTCCAGTTACTTACTTCTTTCATATGCTGCGTATGTAATTTTATGGAAGAATTGAAACCAGAGTGATTCTGAGTGGAAGTTGGTGAAATATCAGGAGGGAGAGTTCCTTACAAGTATTGTGGAACCGACCCAGGTGAAGCCCGAACGAGAGAAGTTTCGGAGCAAAGAACTCTTTAAGAGGAAGAGAATCGACGACTTGAACTCTTGAGAAAGAGTTAACCTCCAAGCGCAGTGGAACTCATTTGCCATCGCATTTCGGCGTATCGGGTTTGGCGTGTGCAAGAGTTGCATGCACGTCGAAATCGCGAGTTGCGATTTCCCGATTTAAATCAGAGTCGTCGGTCATCGGAGGGACAGGTGGCACGAGATCCCGAGTAGTCGGGACTCGGCACTTCGGTGTTTTCGAAGTCGAAGGGAGCACGGAGAAACAGTGAAGCCCTGAGTTGCGACGGGTCCCACGGGGACGGAGCGGAGGACAGCACGTGGCATCGCACATCGGCATTCGGGGTTTTAGAAGGTGAGAAAACCGCCACCTTTCATCTTCCGATTTCCCGATAGGGAAATCCCCGATACAAAGAAGTGTTGACCATTGACATCGGGGATCGAGATTCAGGGTTTCATATTTCATGGAAGGTGCGCACAAGGTTCGCGAATCCGCGAAACCCGATTTCCTGACTGCAGGAAGGGAGATCGCCGAGAAGTATACTGTGGGTAAAGGACTCTTGAGGGAGTTCGAAGAGTTGTTAACTCTTCGGGCTGAGTTGTTGAAGGTCCTGGTGAGAGTGACTGCGCCGTCGAGGGCAGGTTACGTCAGATGAGAACCTCCATCACAGGAATCACGAGATGCGAACTCATGATAAGATCTGGACAATCAATACACCAAGATTCTGGACCGTTGATCCGACTCCATTTCGGAGTTTCGTGAATCGCAACTTGGAGAGGCAAGAAACATAACAATAAGAGTTCTGAAATGCCAAAACACAAAATTGTGAAATAATTTAAGGCTTGTGGTCTCAGCCGATGGTCACACCATCGAAGAGCTGAAGAGAAGAGTATGTGCAGACAAGCTCCTTTTCGACGTTTCGGGGATCCCGACTTGGAAAGTCGAGAAACTTCACAATGGAATTAAAAAAAAGGGAGAAATGCGAAATCGTGAAAAGCACGTTATGAACAAGTGCTTCATCATGGCCATGGTTGTTACACATAAAAAATACTCACTTTGGTAGTGTCTCAAGTGTCGTCATTACAAAGGTCGCAAGTGTTAAAGAAAGCATGATGCCATGATGCCTATGTCATGCCTATAATGACATGAGAAGGACACTTGAAACACCTCAAACATTTGATTTGGAAGAGGAGAAATGAGTCAGCAGGCTCACAAACCTTTTGCCATCTGAAAGCACCTCAAAAATTGAGTTTTGGAGGAGAGCGCTCCCCTATACCTCTTTTGGGAGCATTGGCGCTCCCTCTTACACTGTCTAGGATCTTTATAAAGCTCCTTTGGCCCTTTTGAGGGAGCGCTAGTGTCTTTAGGAGCATTGGCGGCCCCCTAAACACTACTAGGGAGCGCTACAGTGCTCTGATGGTCCTTTTAAGGGAGCGCTACCTATTTTAGGCAGCAGTTGAGTTGTTGAGATGAGTGGGGGAAGGATCTTTTCATTCTTAGAAGGTAGTTGAGCTTGAATCCCTAGTCAATCCATGATCTTAGGACAGATCCTCAACTGAAGGAGATAAATCCTCAACTTCCCCAAGGATATCTCAAGTTGTTGAGCCTCTCCAAGGCTATATAAGCAAGCTTTCTAATGGTGAAAGGGGATTGAAAAGGGAGAATCACACCAAACTTATGATCTTATAAGTGGTGTTGGAACAGAGATATATTGGAAAGAGACCTATTATCTCATAGGGAGCAATCAGTGAAGCTATCATCATTCGGATCGTGGATCTTTTGAGAAAGGGGTAGACAAGGAGGACTTGACGAAACTGCTGCAATTCATCTATGGCTGTAAGCAATGTTTTGTCCTCATTAATATAATTTGCTTGGCCTGTTTCTTTCTAATTCATGTTCAATCTCACATGAATTTGTCTCTTTTATAGATAGACCTATTTCGGACTAATATTGATAGAGTAGGAAGTAGTTTTACTTTGTTTGTCTATAGGATTTATCGAGGAGCGAAAGATTGGAGCTCAACTCAGAGCATGCAGGGACAAACACCAGTAAAAGGTACTTGTTTTCTCCTTCCTTCTCACACACTAGCCCACCTAGATCTAAAAGGAATTCAGTGACCATGATAATCACTTTCCATCTTAGAGTTAAGAGTTTATCTCTTTGAGGAGATCTAACTGTCCACAGGGAGATTTTCCTTCAACAGAAACTGGCGACTCCACTAGGGAGTCTCGAATCAAAACTTTTTGGTTTTGATTTCTCCTCATAGACCTTGTCTTTCCCTTTGAGGAGATCTACCTTTTGCTTTCTTAGACCTTGTTCACCCCTTTATATCTGATTGCGCTTGCTTATTGACTCTTCACCCCATCACATTCAGCTTACCTGTCAAAATTTGATTGAAATTTTGAGTTTTTGGACCTTTTTATGAGTTTTGTGAGCCTAGCGCCCCCCTGCCCATGTTAGTAGAGCACCATCACTCCCTAGAAATGTTAGACAGAGCTTTATAATTCTCTGGTGGACTTTATACCATAGCTCCAGCCCTTGTTTGCCCAAAATCTCTTTAAAAATTGCATTTTTTGGAGGTCCAGACCCTGTTTCTTCACTTGATGAGCTGCTTTGTGATTCAATGCTTCTTCTTTTGACCTTTGACTTGATTCCTCCTGAGAATTAAACACATTATTTTTCATATTTTGTGCCCTTCTCCCTTATTTTTGATTTTTTGTTGTTGAGAGTTTGAAATCAATCCGATGCTTTCTTCTCTCCTATCTGACTGAGCGAGAACTCTAGTGAAGGACATCTGAAGTCTGTAACTCTTCTCACTTGGTTCTTTGAGGTCATATGATCCAATCTCTTTCTCCTTCCTTTTGCGTTTTTTTATTTTATTTCTCTTGTTTGATTGCAAAAGTGTGTGTTGTTTGTGCGAAATTTGGATTTTCTTGTCTGAATCTCCTTGATCTGAAAGGGTAGTTGGCAGGAGAAATTTTGCATTGAATTGATTATCATTCGCATACAAAGGACAAAAGTACATTTTAGTGATTAGTTTGCATTTCTGAAATGTTTTAGCATCATGTTGGATCTGATTGAGAACAAAATTGATTGAGGGCATTCCTTATCAAGTGTTTGATAGTGAAAACGACTCTTCCTCTTTCCCTTAAATAGGTATTCATTGAAAAGAAACAATTTCTTATCATGTTTCATGCATAGTTTTGTGGATTGATTCATCATTCCATCAGTTGCACTTTCGTACACCCTCTGAGTAAACAACAACCATTAAAATCAACGCTTAACTAAAATTTATCAGACTTTTTACATCTTTGTTAGCAAACCTACATTACTTTAAGGTGTAGGGATTTGGAATAGGTTGAAAGGATAACTTTCCAAAGCTATCAAACAAACTTAGTATCTTGCGGTAGGGAGAGTCAAATCCAATTGGTGTATTGGCTTGCTGGGATCCCCCTCTCACACAGGGGTTACAGAGATTATCCCTCTGTGGTTCAACTTTTTCTAGTGGTCGGATCGTATATTGGGGGTCACTGGAAGGTATACCCACAATTCTGTGTGGGAGCCTTTCAAGTTGATTTCAGACTTGTTATCCTGCCCATACGTTTCGACTGGACTATCAACTGTACCCTCCCAGGGGATGACTACGAGTTGGTGACCTTAGTAGCCACAATCTTTAGGGTCTCACACAAGGTGACGGTGAAGGTAAGTCTCACTGTACCTGGAACAGACATTGGTCAAACTCACTTGGGCTCCTTGGAGGGTAAATCCACAACTACTGCGTGGAATCTTGCACCAAGGCGTAAGTTCATTAAGAAGGTCGCCAACGTAACTGATCCACCCGCTCTATCCCCGCCCCTTCCTATTTTGATCTCGCGATGTTGGATTTCATCACCAACTAGTGGTTTCATCATAGGAAGGTTTGTTTGATTGATTTATTCTCAGATTCATAGCGTGTGTTGTTTGTTTTACTTAGTGGACCTTAGGTCGAGTCAGTGTTAATGGCATTGAATCCTGGGAGTACCAATGGAGGAACCCCTTCTCCTAGGGAACCTTATACCTTTCCTTCGTTTGGAAAATTTGGTCCTCCATATGTTGCCACACTAAGTCTTCCAAGACTCACTATCGGATTACCAATTTGGTTGTTCCCCACTCCGGTGATCCCAAATCCTCCCATTGTTTCAACTGCACCTAATACTTTAGATGTCGGTACACCACCCACACATAAACCTCACATCAACTTTTCACCTTCTTCGTCCATCAAGTCTCCTTCCATTTCTCCTTTTTCTCCTAGTGAAATATCTAAAGAAAGTAACCAGGTTGATCATAATAAGAAGAAACGGAAAGAGAAGAAGAAGAAGAACCCGAAAAGGAAAAAGGCCCCAACAACATCAAATGTTGGGTCTAAGAAACTAGTTATTTTTAATAGTACTGGGAGTGTTGATGAGGTCAACAAGATTAAAATGAAAAATCTGAAACCCAAATTCCCTTGCAGCCTTTATAAGGGTGACCACTTTCTGAGGGATTGCCCCGGTCTTACCCAGGTCTTAGAAATGTGGTCCTCCACGTCATCGGCCTCTGTCGGTCATGTCAATGATACTCCATCAACTAGTGATGTTCAAGTTGGTAAGAAGAAGCAAACTGTCAAGTTCCCTTGCATGTTATGTAAAGGTAATCATTACTCTCACCTTTGTCCTCACATGGACGAGGCTTCTTCTATTTTGGAAAAAATTCAACTTCCAAAAGGTTATCGTAAGCTTTACTCTGATCGATCATTGGTTGATGGACTGGTCAATCCGGTTCCATCCCCGGTCAGTCCAGTTGATCAGGTGGTCAGTCTAGTTTCCTCCTCGATTGAACCATGAACCCAAGTATTTGATCCAGTTCCGTCATCGATCAGCCCCACTCTTCATCAAAAGAGTGACACCGAAGTGGTCAATCTATTTTCATCCTCAGTCAATCCCATTCTTTCGTTAGAGAGTGACACCAAAGAGGTCGATTTGTTTCCACCCGTCGACCCTATTCTTCCCTTGGAGAATGAAACTCAAGTGGTTGATCTAGTTTCTCCATCGGTCGATCCCATTCCTCCATTGAGGAATGTCAAAGTGACTGATCCAGTCCCTTCCTCGGTCAGTCCCACTCTTCCTCTAAAGAGTGCCAAAGTGGTTGATCCAGTTTCACCATCGGTCGATCCCATTCCTCCATTGAGGAATGTCAAAGTGACTGACCCAGTCCCTTCCTCGGTCAGTCCCACTCTTCCTCTGAAGAGTGATAAAGTGGTCTATCCAAGTCCACCATTAGTTGATCTGTTCCAATCATCGGTCGATCCTACTCCCCTTCTTGAGAGTAAACCTGATACTGCCCATGTTTTTCTTGTTAATATAGACTCTACCGTACCGGGGGGCATTCCTCCTTCTCCTGCGAAACCCCCTCCAAGTAATGAGGCCATCCTTTTTTATTGGGGTGTTCTAACTAGACCTCGTCTTCCCTCCCACATTCCTTTCCAGATTACAGTACAAGTTCATAGTCGGGACATTCCTCAAACGCTGATAGATGAAGGTGCATCCGTTAGTATTTTGTGTTATGTTGCTTGGTACACTTTGGGTTGTCCGCAGCTTGCACCGCTTACACAGAATCTGTTAGCTTTTAACAGAAGAACTAGTCAACCTTTAGGGATTCTTCCTCAGTTTCCTGTAACTTTGGGAGGAAAAATTGTCTTTATCAATGTCATGGTACTCCGAGACCCCTTGGATTTCTCTTTACTCCTCGGGCGGGATTATGTCTATGCCATGAAAGTTGTTGTATCCACTCTTTTCCGTGTGATATATTTCCCTCACAATGGAATAATTGTGACTATTGATCAACTTTCATTCATCGAACCTAACTGGGTTACCTCCCTAAGTGGTTCTTATATGCAGACAGTATCGCCCCCGCCACATGTCAATTATGTGGCGTTGTCTCCAATGACTTCAACTTTTGATGATTTAGATCTAGTAGTTGACATGGTGATTTCTTCGGTAGGATTATTGGAGCATGATCTCCTTACTCCTATTGTGACCCTCGACATGTGTTCCTTCCAGAGTGATTATCTTCCATCCGGCGAAGATCTCTTGGAAGCCATGACCGAGTTTTGTCCCTTGACATGGTATCCTTCCAGAGCATTATCCTCTTGGAAGCCATGATCAAGAAGAAACCATGAGCATAGTTTCTCTTCTCTGTGGAAAGCTCATTAAAAAATGAAACAGAGGCCTTGAGCATCGTTCCTTTCCTATGTCATGCTCGTTAAAAAATGAAACAATCACCTCTCTTGAACCTTCTTTTCATCCACCCTTCTCTTTTTTCTCATCTACTAGAGAAATTGGTGACAACCTTCGATCCAGTGAATGAATCGAAGCTTGGAGGGCATGTCTCCAGCCTTTGATGATCTTTCTGGAGTTAAGCCACTAGATTTCAAGCTGGGGGCATACCGAGCTTAGTCTTTGTTCTTTCTCGTGCTCGTAAATACATGAGAATGCATCCGAGTAGACTTTTATCTCTTTTTCAGACCTGTATGGATACACGAAAAAGGAACACCCTGGAGTCTCCTTTAAGCTCTTTTCAGAATCTCTAAACATGAAAAGATTGCCGAGTGATATTGCTTTCTTTCCCACTTGTTAAACGGTTTGAAAGGGCGTCTTTCGAGTGATGATTTATCTCTTTTTCAGCCTCACGAGACTAACATTATGAAAAGGGACAACACTGGAGTCATCTTTAAGTTCTTTTCAGACTCTCTAAATATGAAAAGATTACCGAGAAACCTTGTTCTCTTCACGCTTGTTAAATTATTTGAAGAAAACGTCTGTTGAGCGATAGTTTATCTCTTTTTTGATCTCGTCAGACTACTTTACAAAAAAGGAACTGAAAGAGTTATCTTTTAAGTGTTTTTCTAGACTCTATAATCATGAAAAACCTTCGAGTTTTCTGTCTCTAGACTCGCTAAACAAAACATCGACAAGCCCATACGGGACCGAACCCTTACTTCTTCCAGTTCGTTAAACATAGGAAGAGGAACTTACCGAAGGTGAGTTATATCGAGCATGTGTTATCCTCCTCGAGCTCATTAAATCAAAAAGAGGTACTCGTCTATCTGGATGGGGGAAAATTTGAAAGAAGCAAGCCAAGCAGTCTCTTGAGAACTTTACCAAGTAATTCTTAGAGTTGCCCTTGAACACGACACTTTGTCATCTACACACATTATAATCCATTGAACCTATGCACTGAGCCAATCCTTGGAGTTTCTTTCTCTCCTTTGGGTCACCTGACGTAAGTCACAGTATCCACTGCATCATCAATTTTTGGTCCATGTTATGTTTCTGCTGGCGTGCCTCAGTGTTCAAGGGAAGTATTCACCTTGAGAGTCATACATCACAAATATATTGCCTCAATACCCATGTCAGTCCATGTTTATTTGATCTACCAATTATATCTATGTGTTCATTTCATGTCGTTGATGGGGGATGCATCAAGGCCCTCCTTCGACAAGTCTATTCCTGTCGACTTCAACACATTATCCAGGAACTAGACTTATAAACCAGTTAGTACTTTGGGACCTACATGCCTCAATGGTAGGCCTCCTCACATTCGATAGTAGGTTTACATCCTTGACCTCTGATCGGATGATTCAACAAATGTTCGACTCCAACTCATCCATTCACACTCATTGGAATGTACTAGAGTACCTTGGGAATCATTGGAATTAATGGTGATCTTCCTCGTGCTTGTTAATGGTTTACATCATTGACCGGTAATCAATTGGTTTCTTCCATGTTCGACATCAAGACATCTATTCACTTGGTTAGATTCGTACTACATCGGGATTGGTAAGAAGACCCTGGGTTAAGCCATCACTCTGATACGTACTTTGCCAAGGTTGTGAAGGAGTTTCTCTTGAACAATGGCACATATACTGTCACATAGATCCACTTTGTATTGGTCGTGGCTATGTCTTGTCATCTCATAGATCCACTGTGTATTCTTCGTGGCTACAATTAGTTCAGATCATGAGAGTATAGATCCATAGTGTATTTTCAGTGGCTATACCTTTTTATCAATACAATTATGGATTCGCAGCGTATTTTATGGCAGCCATATCTTGCAAGTCTTGATCACCCAACCATAGGTATGCCTGCCTTGGGTTTGAAACATGTCATAATATTTGTTGGATGTTTGTGTGCAGCTTCTTTCGGGTTCTCTGCGTCTATACCCTTGCTTGAAAGTCCACAAAGCATTTCAGTTATCAGTTCCTGTCTTCTAACTTCATACTTTGGGGGGCAATCTGTTACACATAAAAAATACTCACTTTGATAGTGTTGCAAGTGTCGTCATTACAAAGGTCGCAAGTGTCGCATTTTGCTCACAAGTGTCGCAAGTGTTAAAGAAAGCATGTTGCCATGATGCCTATGTCGTGCCTATAATGACATGAGAAGGACACTTGAAACACCTCAAACATTTGATTTGGAAGAGGAGAAATGAGTCAGTAGGCTCACAAACCTTTTTCCATCTGAAAGCACCTCAAAAACTGAGTTTTGGAGGAGAGCGCTCCCCTATACCTCTTCTAGGAGCGTTGGCGCTCCCCCTTACACTATCTGGGAGCGTTATAAATCTCTTTTGGCCCTTTTAAGGGAGCGCTAGTGTCTTTAGGAGCATTGGTACCCCCCTAAACACTACTAGGGAGCGCTACAGTGCTCTGATGGTCCTTTTAAGGGAGCGCTACCTATTTTAGGCAGCAGTTGAGTTGTTGAGATGGGTGGGGGAAGGATATTTTCAATCTTAGAAGGCAGTTGAGCTCAAATCCCTAGTCTAGCCATGATCTTAGGGCAGATCCTCAACTAAAGGAGAAAAATCCTCAACTTCCATAAGGATATCTCAAGTTGTTGAGCCTCTCCAAGGCTATATAAGAAAGCTTTCTAATGGTGAAAGGGCACTGAAAAGGGAGAATCACACCAAACTTATGATCTTATAAGTGGTTTTGGAACAAAGATATTTTGGAGGCAAGAGACCAATGATCTCATAAGGATCAATCAGTGAAGCTATCATCATTCGGATGGTGGATCTTTTGAGCAAGGGGTAGACAAGGAGGACTTGACGAAACTGCTGCAATTCATTTATGACTGTAAGCAATGTTTTTTCCTCATTAATATAATTTGATTGGCCTGTTTCTTTCTAATTCATGTTAAATCTCACATGAATTTGTCTCTTTAATAGATTGACCTATTTCAGACTAATCTGGATAGAGTAGGAAGTAGTCGTACTTTGTTTTTCTATAGGATTTATCGAGGAGTGAAAGATTGGATCTCAACTCGGACCGTGCAGGGACAAACACCGGTAAAAGGTACTTCTTTTATCCTTCCTTCTCACACACTATTCCACCTAGATCTAAAAGGAATTCAGTGACCATGATAAGCACTTTCTGTCTTAGAGTTAAGACTCTAGCTCTTTGAGGAGATATACCTGTCTACAGGGAGATTTTCCTTCAACAATGGTCATATGAAGGAAGGATCTAATGCAGAAAAGCTCTGTCTTAGAGTTTCATAGATCGCAACATGGAGACTCAAGATGTCTCATCGCAGAATCTCTGAATTGCAAAAGTGCGAAACGGGTAAATAACGGAGGAAACCATCAGAGTTAATCCAACGGTGGAGGTGAAGATGAGCATGATCGGAAGGCTAATGTTGATCCTCACAGTGCTTCTAGAAACCATTTATGGTTTCTACCAGAGGAGGAGAAGTGACTTCTGTGTGATTTCTAGAGGAGCTGAAGAGTTACAAGGAATCTGCCAGTGGAATGAAGACGATTCGTGGAGGAAATTGACATTTGGATGAGGTTTGGAGCTCATAAATGAAATATAAAGGATGAGATCGACTGTAATAGAGAATACGAAGAGTCTCAACTGCCAGAGATAAAAAGGAATCTCGGCATAAAACCTAGTGATGACAAACACAAGAGTTGAACTGCTAGAGAAGCTAAAGAGTCATGTTGATGATCAGGCAAAGAACTTGAGATGCGGAGGAAATTGGCACAGTGTGAGCATGCAGAGGAAGGGTGAATATTGCATGCACAAGGTGCACAGAAGCTATATATACACGGTACAGAGAAGAGATGCGGTTGTAGTTGCTGCTGGAGTTGTTGTGGATGTTGTTGTTGAAGATGATTCATGCGTGAAGAAGGAGCAGAGTGCAGGATCTAAATAGAATAGAAAAAGAACTGTGTAGTGAATGGACATGGTGCACAGAGAATAAAAAGCAGAAGAACATAATGGGTAGAGGAGGCATGCTAGAAGACAGTGAGGAATTCTTAGTAGCAAAATCTTGCAGAACAGTGATGAGACTGGTAAGCTGTTATTGAACACTATATCACTGTAATAGGTTTCAGTGTTTCATATTCATAATCCAGGGTGGTTGGGAGGTTCTAGGAAGGACTGGTGTCCTTAGAGGTTTAAGTGGGTGCTTGAACATATGGAGTTGGTGCTTCTTTCTAGTTGGTGCTAGAGAAACCAGGGAGTTGGTGCTTCCTTCTAGTTTGGTGCTAGAGAAACTAGGGAGTTGGTGCTTCCTTCTAGTGCGTGCTAGAGAAAAACAGAGAGTTGGTACTCTCAGCAAGTTGCATCTTACAAAATAGAGGTTGTATCCTCACAATGAGTTGGTGCTCATATGTATGATAATGTAAAGAATGTAAATAATACTTATCATATAAAGAAGAAGAGGTTTTTACCCTGTATAGGTTTCCTTGGGAAATATCTGTCTTTTTGTTTCTCATATATGTGGCTGATGCTAAATGTGCCATTTTTTATTTCCCTGTATTATTGTGATCATCATTGAGTTCCTTGTAAAGATTTTAAAAGAAGCATAATTGTTTAAGAACGGTCACAACTGATTCACCCCCCCTCTTAGTTGTCTAACAATTGGTATCAGAGCTAGCCCCTTTTATCTAAGGGCAGATCCTAGAGCTTAAACATGTCAAGCCATGAAGGAAATTCAACCAATAAGGCCCCTCTGTTCAATGGAACAAACTTTTCCCTCTGGAAAATTAGAATGAGAACCTACATAATGTCGTTAGGTGCAGATGTTTGGGATGTGGTAGATACTGGTTATGTAAAGCCAGTTGTGATAGCTAATAAGGATGACAAACTAGAATTTAGCTTCAACGCTAAGGCTATGAATGTTATCTTGAGTGGGCTTGTAGAAGCAAAATTTGTAAAAGTTATGCACCTAGGAACTGCCAAAGAAATGTGGGACAAACTCATTAGCAGCTATGAGGGTAATGAGAAGGTAAAGGATGCAAATCTTCAAACCTACAGAATACAGTTTGAACAGCTAAACATGAAGGAAGATGAAACTATTGGAAAATACTTTCTAAGAGTAGAAGAAATGGTAAATGCAATGAAGGAACTTGGTGAAACAATTGATGAACCTTCTTTAGTTCAGAAAATCTTGAGAACTCTCCCAGAGAGGTTCAACCCGAAGGTCTCTGCTATAGAAGAACTTAATGATCTAAAAACCTTGGAATTTGATCAACTACTAGGAACATTGACTGCATATGAAATTAGAATAGTTAAAGATAAACCTACCTCCAAAGAAGCATCATTTAAAGAAGACAAGAATGAGGATTTTGAGCCCGATGAAATTGAAGAAACATTTGTGAAGAGACTGAAGAAGGGATTAGGAAAATACAAAGGTAAACTGCCTTTCAAATGTTTCAATTGTGGTAGGATCGGTCATTTTGCAAATAAATTCCCCCACAAAGGAAAGGATCAGACATGTGATGATGAGGAGAAGTACAAACACATAAATTTCTTTAAAGAGAAAAACTTTAAGAAGAAAAGTATGTGTGTAAACAATAATGATTATCCTTCAGATGATGAAGAAAATGACTCCTCTATTGAATATAAACTAAATGACTTCATACTTATGGACAAAGAGGATTATGATAATAAAAGCACAGGGAGTGATGAAGAAGAAGCTATGGTTGACATGGAAGGAGAACTGATCAGTGCACTGGAAGAGATTGACAAACTAAGAATCAAGAACAGAAAGCAAAGACAATTGTTGATACAGTTCGAGAAAGACAATAAAGAACCTGATGAAGACCTTGTCCTACTAAAAGTAGAATTGGAAAAGGAAAAGAAAATCGAAGAGATTCTGAAATAGCAGTTATCAGAAAAAAAAGGCAAGATGTGAGCAGTAGAACAAGAAGTAGTGAAAACAAGGAAAGAAATGGAGAAGTTTCAAGCCTTGTATAATCAGAATATGTCAAGTATCAAAGCCTCAAAAGGACTAGCCACTATTCTAAATCAACAAAGGAATCCAAAGTTGAAAACTAGCTTGGGGTATGAAGAGGGAGCAAACAGTGGTAAGCCAAGAAATGAAGAACCCATCAAGTTTGTCAAAAGTACAACAAATGACAATAACAATCCTGCAGAAACAAAGGAAGACAATCAGCCCCATAGGTTGAGTAAGGTAAAAGATGCCAGATGTGAATTTGTAGAACAAAGAAGTAATGTGCTCATTGCTGAACGACATCATCAACCTAGAAGAAATCGATTTTCTCAAAGAAGACAACCATTTTCCAGGTACAAAGAATTTTTCTATGGCTATTGTTTCTACTGTGCTAGCTTTGGTCACAAAGCTGTAAATTGCTCCTTAAGACTTAGACATAAGCAATTAAGATTTCAAAGGAATAAATACTTTCCACAACAAAGAATGATCCAGCCAAGTAACAAACCTTTACTGATTTCCAATTGCCAAATTAAGTCCAGGGACATACAACTAAAGAGGTCAAGAAATAATCAACAGTCAATGAGTAGACAATGTTGCACCAATAAGTTTGACCTGTTGAAAAATGAGATTGAATGTTACATATGTTATAACTATGGACAAAAATCTATTGACTGTCATTTAAGGGAATATGAACCAGATTCGAAATCTCCTGCTGAAAATGTCAAGTTTTGGAAGAAGAAGGAAAGTGACAAGTGTGGATTAGTGTTGTCTACTCAAAGAAAAATGAACCTGTGGTATATAGACAGTGGATGCTCCAAACACATGACGGGAGACAAAGGCAAGTTTCTATCTCTAAGTGAAGGAAAATCAGGAAACGTAACCTTTGGAAATGATGCTTTAGGGAAAACAAAGGGCAAAGGGATGGTGAGCTTAAGTAATGGAAAAGGAAAAGCCCAAGATGTTCTACTTGTGGATGGGCTAAAACATAATCTGCTCAGTGTAAGTCAAATGTGTGACAGGGGATGTGAAGTATTCTTCATGTCCAAGGACTACAAGATAAAGTATGTAAAGTCAAGACAAGTGGTGGCCAAAGGCATAAGGACAGAAAATAATGTATATGTGCTGAAAGAAAATAAAGAAGAATATCATCTAAGAAAACATGATGAAAGTTGGTTATGGCATAGGAGACTTGGACATCTAAACTTTGACCACTTAATCAAACTCAAAAACCTCAAGGCAGTAAAAGATCTTCCGAGAATATCAAAGCCCCAAGATTCAATGTGTAAACCCTATCAACTAGGGAAGAAAAACAGGACACAATTTAAGTCCAAGAGCTTTACTTCAACAGAGAAACCACTCCAACTAGTTCATATGGATTTATGTGGACCATCAAGACAGGAAGGCACAGGGAAAGAAAACTACGTCATGTTGATTATCAATGATTACTCCAGACTTACTTGGGTTGCCTTTCTCAAAGAAAAAGTTGAAGCATTTGAGAAGTTTAAAATATTTAAGGCTTTAATATATACTCAAACATGCAAGAGGTTAAAGGCAGTAAGATCAGATCGAGGAGGAGATTTTATGTCAAGAGACTTCAAGTAATTATGTGATGAACATGGGATCAAGAGAGAATACACAATCCCAAGAACTCCACAACAAAATGGAGTTGTTGAGAGGCAAAACAGAACAGTGCAGAAAATGGCCAGGTCAATGATGAATGATAAGAACATTGGTCAAACCTACTAGGTAGAAGCAATACACACGGCAGTTCATGTGCTTAACAAAGTCCACCTCAAACCACAAAGTGACAAGACACCTTATGAATTATGGTTTGGAAGACCTGCCTCAATCAAACACTTCAGAGTCTTTGGGAGTAAATGCTACATAAAGAATAATGATGAGAACCTAGGCAAATATGGTGACAGGGCTGATGAAGGTATCTTATTAGGGTATGCTACAAACAGTAAAGGATACAAATGCTATAATAAGAGGTTTCATAAAATGGTTGACTGTATTGATGTAAAAATTGATGAAGGAATCCTAGAAAGAGAGGTGTACAGTAATGAGTCTTCTATAGAAGACACAACTAAAGCTAAAGATGAACAGGTCCAAGAATCATAAAATGAAGACTCTGAATCAGATGAATACTAAGACACTCAGACAAACACAAATCAATAGGCAACTACAAATTCCTCCTCCAGAATCATTCAAAAGAATCATCCTGCAAGTCAGATAATTGGAGAAAAAGACAAAGGTGTACAAACCAGGAGAAAGCTAATCAAAAAAATGGAACAATCTCATATAGCCTTCATATCCATGATGGAACACAAGAATTTTAATGAATCCAACAAAGATGACCACTGGGTTAAAGCAATGAATGAAGAACTTGATCAGATTGAGAAAAACAATACGTGGGAGATGGTTCAAAGACCTGAAGATAAAAACGTCATTGGCTCCAAATGGATC
Source organism: Picea glauca (assembly GCA_000966675.3). NCBI lineage: Eukaryota > Viridiplantae > Streptophyta > Pinopsida > Pinales > Pinaceae > Picea > Picea glauca. Next base: position 459,503 of record JZKD02S2074804.1, read on the forward strand.
TTTAAGAATAAGTTGAACGAGCAAGGACAAGTTATCAGGAACAAATAAAGGTTAGTCTATAAAGGCTATGCTCAGATAGAAGGATTGGATTTTGATGAAACATTTGCGCCCGTAGCAAGATTAGAATCTATCAGAATGTTTCTTGCCTATGCTTGTCATAAAAGGTTTAAAGTCTACCAAATGGATGTCAAGTCATCCTTTCTAAATGGAGATTTAAGTGAAGAAGTCTATATGGAACAACCAGAGGGTTTCAAACTATCTGATAGCCCTGACTTAGTATGCAAGTTGAAGAAATATTTATATGGTTTAAAGCAAGCCCCTCGAGCCTGGTATCATAGACTGGATAAGTATCTCAAAGACAAAGGGTTCACGAGAGGAACAACTGACATCAATCTGTATATTAAAATAGAGGATAATGATTTTCTCATCATATTGGTCTATGTAGATGACATCATCTTTGGATGTAATAAGGATTCATTGGTATAATGGTTTGCTTCTGCCATGGATTCTGAATTTGAAATGTCTATGATAGGAGAACTGTCATTTTTTCTTGGTCTGCAAATTACTCAGAGATCCGAAGGGATGCTCATTTCTCAAGAAAAATATCTAAGAGAAATGTTGAAAACGTTTCCAATGGAAGATTCTAAAACTATGGGTACACCTATGGTAGCTGGATGTAAATTAAGAAAGGATGATGATTCACCTGATGTTGATCAAAGGTCATATCGATCAATGATAGGAAGCCTAATGTACATCACAGCATCTCGCCCAGACATAATGCATGTTGTAGGAATGGTAGGAAGATATTAGGATGCACCTAAACAGAGTCATTTGCAAGTTGTCAAAAGGATATTCAGGTATTTAAAAGAAACAATGACTTATGGTCTGTGGTATCCCAGAAATCAAAATCTTCAACTGACGGCTTATTCAGATGCAGATTGGGCAAACTATGTTGATGAGAGAAAAAGCACCAGTGGAGGAGAATTCTTCCTGGGTGACTCTTTAGTAGCATGGCTTAGTAAAAAGAAAGGTTCCATTTCTTTATCAACCACATAGGTAGAGTACATTGTTTCTGCTACCTGTTGCACTCAGGTATTATGGATGATTCAAACACTTGCTGACTTGGAGGTAAAATACACTGCACCGATCCCAATTCATTGTGATAACACTAGTGCCATCAGTGTGTCTGAAAATCCTATCTTCCACTCCAAGACCAAGAATATTTCCATAAAATATCATTTTCTGAGAGAGAAGGTCACCAATCAGATTGTTCAGGTCCATTACATTCCCACTACAGAACAAATTGCAGACATCTTTACTAAACCCCTATCCAAGACACCATTTGAATATCTCAGACAGAAGTTGGGTGTCATCCCGTCTCACATCTAAGAGAGTCCATCCTATTAGGGGGAGTCTTGTATTGGTTGCATATCTGATACCTCCTAAAATTAATGCAACAACTCAGGGAGAGCATGTTTTCTTTGACATTGATGTCAAAGGGAGAGAAAATAATAGGGGTGCCTTTGTTGCCATCAATGCCAAAGGGGGAGATTGTTGGCATGTTTAACAGACAGTGTGTTCTTATCATTGATGGCAAGATCAGAGTGTGCATCGATGGAAAAATAGGAACAACATAAGCTAAGGAGGATTAGCACAGAGTTTCACGCAATGCATAGGTGTGCACCAGGGACGAGGTTAACTCATTGCCAAAGCTCAAGAGAGATAGCGTACTTAGGATCTCAGGCAGATCAAAGGTCGAGGCCTTTGAAACTTAGAAATTCTTCTAAGTAAGGAGGATGCGTAAGCTCGGGTAGAGAAGTGACATTGATCGTTGGATCCCATTCATAATTCCCGATGACTATCAGATCTAAATCCAGACAGGAGGAGCGCAAAGATGGAGGAAAGATCTTTGGCGTTAGATTCAAGCGCAAGTTCCGACCATCGTTGTATTAGGAATAACCTACATGTTCTTTAAAGTGCAAGATCGAAGCGGTGGTCCAACTCCATTTTAGAGTTTTGGCTATCGGGGTTTCAGGTACCGGAAGTTGGAGTGTCGAAACACTTTGCAATAAGAATGTCAAAATCGCAATATGTGAAATCGCGATATGATCTGAGCCGTTGAATCAAGATCAGATCTAGACTGTTGAATCATAGGACACGTGGCGAAAGATCGTCATGTCACTGATTGGAAAGTCAAAGGAATGGGGTTCCCTAACCTCTCAAATTCGCGATATGCGAAATCGCAAAACTGTCTTAGCTGTCAAATCGAGGTTTATTCTAGACCATTGATCCAGGTCCATCTCGGAGTCTCACCTATCGCGACTTGGAGTGACTAGAACCTCCATCTAAGGAACAATGAGATGCGAGATCACGAAAAGATCGGGACTGTTGGATCATCAAGAAAGTGGACCATTGATCTAAGCTCCATCTAGAATCTTCGCCTATCGCGACTTGGAGTGATGAGAACCTCAATCACAGGAATTGCGAGATGTGAACTCACGATAAGATCTGGACCGTTAATACACCAAGATTTTGGACCATCGATCTGACTCCATTTCGGAGTTTCGCGAATCACGACTTCGAGAGGTAAGAAACATAACCACAGGAGTTCCGAAATGCCGAAACGCGAAATTGTGAAATACTTTAAGGCTTGTGGTATCAGTTGGTGGTCACACCATCGAAGAGCTGAAGAGAAGAGTACGTGCAGACAAGCTCCTTTTTGGCGTTTTGGGGATCGCGACTTGGAATGTCGAGAAACTTCACAATGGAATCAACGAAAGGGGCGAAATGTGAAATCATGAAAATCATGTTATGAACAAGTGCTTGGTCATGGCCATGGTCATATCAAGGAAGGAGCTAGCACAGAAAATCTCTGTCTCGGAGTTTCAGAGATCGCAACATGGAGACTCAAGATGTCTCATCGCAGAATCTCCAAATTGTGAAAGTGTGAAATGGGTAAATAACACAAGAACCCATCAGAGTTAATCCAATGGTGGAGGTGAACATGATCATGATCGGAGGGATAATGTTGATCCTCACAGTGTAACTGCTAGAAACCATTAATGGTTTCTACCAGAGGAGGTGAAGAGACTTTTGTATGATCTCCATAGGAGCTGAAGAGTTACATGGAATCTGCCAGTGAAATGAAGATGATTCATGGAGGAAATTGAAAGATGGATGAGGGTTGGAGCTCATAACTGAAACAAAAAGGATGAGCTCAACTGTAACAGAGAAGACGAAGAGTCTCAACTGCCAGAGAGAAAAAGGAATCTTGGCATAACACTTAGTGATAATAGACAAATGGGTTGAACTGCCAAAGAAGCTGAAGAGTCGTGATGATGATCAGGTAGAGCACTTGAGATGTGGAGGAAATTGGCACGGTGTGAGAATGCAGAGGAAGGGTGAATATTGCATGCACAAGGTGCATAGAAGCTATATATACATGGTACAGAGAAGAGATGCAGTTGTAGTTGTTCTTGGAGTTTCTATGGATGTTGTTGTTGAAGATGATTCATGTGTGAAGAAGGAGCAGAGTGTAGCAGCTGAATAGAATAGAAGAAGAACAGTGTAGTGAATGGACATGACACACAGAGAATAAAAAGCAGAAGAAAAGAATGGGCAGCGGAGGCATGCTGGAAGACAGTGACGAAGTCTAAGTAGAAAAATCTTCCAGAACAGTGATGAGAGTGGTAAGTTGTTATTGAACACTATATCACTATAATAGGTTTCAGTGTTTCATATTCATAATCCAGGGTGGTTGTGAGGTTCTAGGGAGGACTGGTGTCCTTAGAGGTTCAAGTGGGTGCTTGAACACAGGGAGTTGGTGCATCCTTCTAGTTGGTGCTAGAGAAACCAGGGAGTTGGTGCTTCCTTCTAGTTTGGTGCTAGAGAAACCAGGCAGTTGGTGATTCCTTCTGGTGGGTGCTAGAGAAAAATAGAGAGCTGGTACTCTCAGCAAGTTGCAGCTTGCAAAACAGAGGTTGTATCCTGACAATGAGTTGGTGCTCATATGTATGATAACGTAAAGAATGTAAATAATACTTATCATATAAAGAAGAAGAGGTTTTTACCCTGTATGGGTTTCCTTGGGAAATATTTGTCTCTATGTTTCTCATATATGTGACTGATGTTGAATG
>JZKD02S2074804.1:472168-504015 GCA_000966675.3 Picea glauca
GGAATTGAGCATATACAGTGCGCAGCTATCTTTGAAACAAAAGACTTCCCTGGGTTGATAATTTATGTTTCACTTGGTTGTTTGAAATTAATTAAGCAATTATAGTGACCAACATATATGATCACATACCTACAAACCTTCCTTAGCTTTAAAAACAAGAGACTAGAATTTTCATCAAACTTTACTTTAGTCTCACATGACTAATTTTGGATTAGTAAACAACTCGAAATTGAAATAATAATAAATTATGTACGTATAATGAATAAAGATCCAAAAATAGTACAAAATGTTCTTCAATGTCGTTTATGCAATTCATCCAAGTTTCACTACTTGGAACCTCTCAGAAAATGAGTTATAGAAAAAATGGAATACCTTGTTGAATTCTGGCTTATTCTAGAGAGAGAACTTGTAGAGTGTTCACTACAGAGAATATTTGTTGTATGGATCTAAAAATGGTACAAAGCATACTACACACTGTACTCTAACCAATACATTTTTTGTTACTGAATTTGGATCTGTTATGAATAAGTTATGATGTTTTTACTCGAAACACCTGTCTTAGACTAGTTTTAGGACTAGCCACAAACTCTAATTTCCATAGAGTGTAACTCCAAAACTACAATGACCCACAAGCTGGAATTTTTATCACAACTACTTGAATATGTTTCCCCAAATTTCACCCAATTTCATGGTTTGAATCATTCTAGAAAAAACGTTATTACGAAAATGGTGAGATGACCTATAAATAACATACTTTATAAAGCATAATCAAAAGAATTTATCCTCCCTTGAATTTCGGCCTTCTTTACTTCACATTCCCTCTGAAATTTGGCTTAGATATCCTTTTGTTACCTCATTCACTTGTATATATTCAATATTCTCAAGTGTGATTTAAAATGAGAGAGCCTTGCCTTTTATTTATACTTTCATCTAGCTTCCTCAAGGGGTTACCTTTTAACCATCTTAACCCACTTTCCTTATTTTAGGGTTAACCCACTTCTAACCACTTGTCCACTTAGTAATTTCTCCATTAAATTTATTATTTAAATAATTTATTTTCTATCCACTTTGACTTATAGTACACTTATCACTTCACTTTATTATTTACCTTCTAAAATCTCTTAAACCACTTTCCTTATTTTAGGGCTAACCCTCTTCTAACCACTTGTCCACTTAGTAATTTCTCCATTAACTTTATTATTTAAATATTTTATTTTGTGTCAACTTTGACTTATAGTACACTCACTAGTTCACTTTATTATTTAAATAATTTCTTCTTGTTGGAAGATTGGTTGTTGTTATTGATGTCAACCCTAGTCATTCGTTTTGGACCGCAAGATTGATGAAGGTATTTGGACATGAAGGATAGTGCACATGAAGATGCAACACCCATGGATGTATAGTATACATCATGTTGTTTCTGGTGGTAGGTGGCACGTCACGTGGATCCTCATGGTCAGGGATGATTTTAAGGATGAAAATTTATTTTAAAATGTAGAAAGCTTGACGAATATTACTAATCCTTCATATGCCAAATATAAATGATTGGCGATATTTTTGTAAAAGTATTCAAATTTCTAAGGATTTTATATAGTTTTTATAAAATTTTGGCGATTTTTAAGGTAAAATGAATTTATCCTATAGAATTTGGGTGAATGATTTTTAAAATAACGAATCTCATTTTTGGAAAAACCATGGAAAATAATCCCATGAGATAAATTTATCCCCTAAAATCATCCTTGCTCATGGTTGAGGAGAAATGAATTTTTGAAGATGACAAACTGAATTGAAGAAGGAAGTACAGGTCGACCCTAAAGATAATTAAAGAAAATAATTTCAAAATAATGAAGTGTCGGGTCAGACCTAATGTTATAAGGAAGTGACATAAATGGTATAAATACATATCATTATACATTCATTTTAAACACACAAGTCGAATTTCAGAGAAAAATTGAAGTAAAGAAGGTCGGATTTCAAGGGAGGATGAAGTCTTTTGGTGATGTGTTCTAAGGTATGTTATTTACATATCATCTTACCATTTTCACTATACATATTTTTATAGAATGATTAAGATGGTGAAATTGATATTCTATTAGGAAGGCATATCTAGGTACTTGTGGTAATAATTTCATCTCTTTATTCACTATAATTTTGGAGATACACTCTGTGGAAGATGGGATTTTTTACTAGTCCTGAAGCTAGTCATAAACAAGTATTCTGGGTAAAACAATCATAACTTATTCATAGAGAATCAAAATGATGTTAGACCAAATTCATTGGAAAGAGTACGAGATTTAGTTTCTTTTATGTGGGTTTAAGAATCTGATGTTAAATATTCAACGCGGGGCATTCTGTACAAGTTCACTCTCTTGAATAAACTAGAATTGAATAAGGTTTAGAATTCTCTCTATAACTTGTTTTTGGGGAGGATTCAAGGAGTGAAAATTGAAGGAGTTTCAGAGAATACATTGATTAATATTATCTACAAGATCAAAGTATTCCAATAATTGAAGAATTGCAAAAGTTGAAGAAGTCTTAGGAAGCATTATCAGGTTCTATGTGATGGTTCGTTGATGGTGATGATTTAATGCAAAGTTTTATTATATCTCATAGATTCTTGGGTGGAAGGAAGGGAAAAGGATGGAGAGGTTAACCCTCTCTTGATATTGGATTATTGTATCTTCCTCTTGGATTTTTATCCCTCCCTTTATATTTGGAAGATGTAGCTACCTTTGGAAGTCATTACTTCCCTTGAACAATAACTATTGATTATTTCTCATATATTGTGCATCGTGTATTGTGGTGTATTGGTGTAACTCTTATACTATTGTTCATTTCTCATTGGATATAATTGAATGGTTTAAGTATAAGTTGATTTTTTTTTTAAATTTTACTTTATACTAATTCACCTCCCTCTCAGTATAAACAATTGGTATCAAAGCAGGTTGCCTTCAGAACAATTTAACCACTAGAAGGAAAATCCTGAGCAGAGACGGATGACCATGAACACATTTCAAATGGGATTCAAATATTTGATGTAATAAACTATGCATACTCGACTGATAGAGTGAAAAATTACCTAACAACTTCGGGAGTAGACATTTGGTACTCAGTTGTAAATGGCTATGTAATCCTAAATAATGCTTCAACCGATCCAAATGAGAAGAATATTATGAGTTGTAATTTAAAAGCCGGACATTTTGATCTAGGATCATTGGCACCAACCATTTCTATCAAAGTGATGGGTTGTAGCACTTCTAAATAGGTATGGGACAAATTCAAGAGTATCTACGAAGGTGATCCAAAAGTTAAGCACATCAAGCTTCAACAACATAGAGAAGAATTTGAAAATTTGAAGATGAATGAAAAGGAATGTATTTCAACATATATTCTTAGAGTTGATGAATTTGTTAATTCTATCAGAGGATTAGGTGAATATATTGATGAATCCTTGGTTGGACAAAAAGTGTTGAGATCACCTCTCTTTAAGTATGATGCTAAGGTCTCATCCATTGAAGAAACTAGGGACTTGACCAAAATGGAAATAGATGAATTACATGGGTCACTTATAACATATGAAATGAGAACAGGTACAAAAAGTGACCAGCCAAACAATGAAGCATCCTTTAAATCCATAAAGAAGAAAAAATACAAGGATAACGAACTTGATGAAGAAATATAAAATTTTGTAAGAAGTTTCTAGAAGGGAAGTGGAAGATACAAAGGTAAGTATACTCTCAAATGATTTAACTGTGGTAGAATATGACATATTGTTGAAAAATGCTACTATAAAAAGAGAAGTCTCAACAATAAAAATAGCTTCTACTCCAAGGATGATGGCATCTCTTTAGATGAGAGTGATGAAGAAGATAATGATGGAGGAGAAGTCCTCTTCAGAACCCAAGAAAACCAGTATGATAATCACAAGAATTATGAAGAAGAAAAATCATTTCTAAAGAAGATTCAGATGAAGAAACCAACCTTGATTCCTTTTGGGGATAAAAATACAATGTAGAGAGTAAACAAGAAGATGAGAATTTTGAAAAGTTGAAGCATGTTGAAACTGAAAATAGCAAGTTTAGAAACACAAAGATAATACTAAAAGGTGAATTGAGTAGTTGTGAAGAAGAGAATTAGAAGATTTAAAAGACCATTGATAGCTTGAAGGAACAATTAGAATATTATTAGAAATGGAAAGAAGAATTGGATCACACAACAGGGGAGATACTATTGACAATAGAAAAGTTGAAGAAGTTCAAAAAAAGAACTGAAAAATTAGATGAGATCCTTAGCAGCCAAAGATATCCAAATGACGAGACATGAATAGGATACAATGACAGTTTGAAGACAACAAAACAAGAGAATGAATATGAAAATGATGAAACCAACACTCTAGAACAAGTTGAACAACAAGATAGAAGACTAGAATTTAGAAGGAATGAGACATCAAGAAGATCCTCCCCCATCAGGTATGAAATAAATAATTATGAAGGAAACTATAGAAGAATAGATCATGAACCTAGATGGACCACACCACAAACAATATCACTTACCCCCAAGTATCAAAATTTATTTCTTGGACATTGTTATACTTGTGGAAATTTTGGACACAAGGAAATCAATTGTAGAATCAATGAAAGGAATAACTACGCAAGCTACATGAATGGTGAAAATAGTAGATATGGAAATGTTCATAGACGTATCAACATAAATTATAATCCATTTGAACCATTAATGGATCAAAATATTGTATGTTACAAGTGCAATAATCTTGGTCACAAAGCACGAGATTGAAGAGAGATGAAGGAAGATAATTGTATGCCAAATGTTTGTATATCGACTACAACATGGAAAAGGAAAGAAATTCCACACAATAAAAATTGTTGAATAAAATTGGTCTCTAAAGAATGAAAATAAGAAGATGAATAGTTCATAGGCAATGGGTTCTCATCTCATGTGATTGGAGATCAAAGAAAATTTGTTAGCTTGAAGGAAAAGGGTGGAAATGTTGCATTTGGAGATGACTCATCTACCAAAATACTTGGAAAAGGAACTATAAATCTTGGAAGTGAAAATCTAAAAGAAGGAAAGGTCCTATTGGTTGAATATCTGAAGCATAATCTCCTCAGTGTCAGAAAAATATGTGATCAAGGATACACTCTTACGTTTGACTCTCGAAAATGTAAAATCAGAGAAAATAACTCAGGAAAATTGGTTGCAACTCCAACAAGAAGACCAGACAACATATACATCCTATATATAAAGAATATATAGAACACATAAGACACAGAAAATGATTCCAAGGAAGAAAAATTCCCAAAGACCAAAAATAAGGATGAAGTATTATTGAGTACCACATGTTCAGGGAGAGCAGCCCCAAATAAGAGAGTTATCGTTTTCCATTAAACTCAGGGGGAGAAGCCATACCCTTTTCCATTGATGTCAAAGAGAGAGATAAATTGGTATCATGATGATAGGGGGAGAATGAGTGTTTCGATCAATGACAAAGGGGGATATTGTTGGAAGATTGGTTGTTGTCATTGATGTCAACCCTAGTCATTGGTTTTGGACCGCAATATTAATGAAGGTATTTGGACATGAAGGCTAGTGCACATGAAGACACAACACCCATGGATGGATAGTATACATCATGATGTTTCTGATGGTAGGTGGAACATCACGTGGATCCTCATGGTTGAGGATAAATAAATTTTTGAAAATGACAAAGTGAATTGAAGAAGGAAGTGTAGGTCGGCCCTGAAGATAATTACAGAAAAAAATTACAAAATAAGAAAGTGTTAGGTCGGCCCTAATGTTAAAATAAAGTGACATAAATGGTATAAATACATATCATTGTACATTCATTTTACACACACAAGTCTAATTTTAGAGTAAATCGAAAGTAAAGAAGGACAAATTTCAAGGGAGGATGAAGTCTTTTGGTGATGTGTTCTAAGGTATTTTATTTATAGGTCATCTTAACATTTCCGCTATAAAAAATTTTATAGAACAATTCAGATGGTTAAATTGATATGGTATTGTGAAGACATATCTAGGTACTTGTGGTAAAAAAATTTGCTCTTTATTCACTATAATTTTGGAGATACACTCTATGGAAGATAGGGTTTTTGACTAGTCCTGAAGCTAGTCATAAACATGTGTTCTGGGTAAAATAGTCATAACTTCTTCAAAGAGAATCCAAATGAAGTGAAACTAATTTCATTGGAAATACTATGAGCTTTTTTTTCCTGTGTGAAAGTTTCAGAATCTGATGTTAAATATTCATCACAGGGCATTCTGTACAAGTTCTCTCTCCTGAATAAACTAGAATTGAATAACGTCTACCATTCTCTCTATAACTTATTTTTGGGGAGAATTCAAGGAGTGAAACTTGTAGTAGTTTTAGAGAATATATTGAGTAATATTATCTATATGATCAATTTTTTCCAAGAATTGAATAATTTCATAAGTTGAAGAAGGCTCAGGAAGCATCATCAGGTTCTATGTGATGGTCCATTGATGGTGATGATTTAATGTAAAGTTTTATTATCTCTCATATATTCTTGGGTGGAAGGAAGGGGAAAGGATGGAGAGGTCAACCCTCTCTTTATATTGGAGGATTGTATCTTCCTCTTGGATGTTTATCCCTCCTTTTATATTTGGAAGTTGTATCTACCTTTGGAAGTCATTACTTCCCTTGAACAATAACTATTGACTATTTCTCATATATTATGCATGGTGTATTATGGTGTATTGGTGTAACTCTTATACCATTGTTCATTTCCCATTGGATATAATTGAATGGTTTAAGTGTAAGTTGAAAAAGATTTTAAATTGTACATGATACTAATTCACCCCCCTCTCAGTATCAACACTTCTTTGCAACCACTTCGACTACTTTGACCTTTTGGGTCTTCTATATGACTCATGAGGGTTCTCCAACTTCACATGCCCATAACTCTCTAACCACGAGGAGTTATGAGACATTCCACATACCATCCAAAATGGCATGACATGTACTATCCACCAGAATATTCTTACATTCAAATATATTAAAACCCATACCATTATACATCATACAAACATGGGTCCATTACCCAAACCTTTGGGCTACTGCAATTTTCTACCGAAGTTTATTCAAGCGTTGAAATAAATGACAACCTACACAAATAATCAACAATCTCCCCCTTTGGCATTTATGGAAACACTTTGATGCAATACTCAATTCATATAACTCATTCTCCCCCTGTGACCATCACTCCCCCTGGAACCATGCCTTTGTTATCTTTCTATAATAATTTACCTTTGCATCTGATATATCTCTCCCCCTTTGTCATTAATGGAAAAGGCTTCTCCCCCTAGCTTAATTGTCCTTGAGGATACTCCCCTTTACTAAACTCTTCCTGAAACGGATCCCCCAACCTGAATTTTCCTCTTTATGGTGCTTCCCTGTGTAAATATAAGAAATATAATATAAACATCCAAAAACATTCATTTTGGAGTAGAAATTACTCTACATTTCTGGCGAAAATACTCAAAGTCTTCCCTAGGAAGTGGTTTTGTAAATATGTTTTCCACTTGTTCTTTTGTGCCCAAATATTCAACTCTGATGTTGTTCTCTGCAACATGTTCCCTTAGAAACTGATACTTTATTGGATGTGCTTCATCTTAGAGTGCATCACCGGGTTCTTCGAGATATTGATGGTGCTTGTATTATCACAATAGATTAGAATGGGCTCATCATAATCAACCTGTATATCTGTCAAAGTTTATTTCATCCATAGAACCTGAGTACAACATCATGTTGTTGCAATATACTATGCTTCAACTGTAGATAAATATATTGATGATTGTTTCTTTCTTAGACAAGATATGAAACACTCACCCAAGTAGAATGATGATCCATTGGTGCTTCATCGGTCATCAATGAAACCTACCCAATCTGCATATTTGTAGGAAATAAGTGATAGATACATTCATTTTGGATAACATAATCTAAACTCTTATGTTCCTTTGAGATATATGAAAATCCTCTTCACTGCTAATACATGTGATTCCTTTGGTGCTTCTAGAAATTATGCCACTTGTCCAACTGCCTGCATTACATATGTTATGGATGTTGTCACATATAGTAAGGTACCAATCATTGACCTATATTTCCTTTGATCTATAGACTTTGAATCATCATCTTTTCTCAACTTGCAATTGTTTTGCATAGGAGTGGTAATTGGTTTGCAATCTTCGATTCCAAACCTTTTTAGCTTTTCTTTGATATACTTAGTTTCAGAAATAAAAATTCCTTGGCTTCTTTGACGTCTCTGAAGACCCAGAAAGAAGGATAGTTCTCAAAGTAATGATATTTAAAATTAATTATGCATATCCTTTGCAAATTTATGGCTTAACCTGTCATTAGTACTTCCAAAACTAATATCATTAATATAAACTTCAATTAATAAAATACCATCATCAGTTACCTTGATGTAGAGGCTATTTGTTTAATGTAGACTTATTCTTCAAGTTCCTCGTTCAACAAAGTTGATTTCACGTCCATATCTGTCCATATTGTTCAAGACTTTGCTACACAATTGTCCACAATTTTGACTCATATGTCACTGTACTATCATTAAGTACTACTACAACTGATTAATCTATCATATTAAATTTCTCCTAACTGAATGAACTGAATTAGTCTACTCAAATTCTGCAAGTTGCTCGATGGATGGTTCTCTGATCTGTCTCAGCTACTACATAGACTCCCCCTGTCTATTTTTCATATTATCTAGGAGTCTCTATGTAGGATCGCTCAGAAGAATTCCTAATCTAAAGTGTATTCATAATCATATTCATTAGTAGATTCATCATCTCTCTGAGCTCTGACTTTTTTTTTTTTGTGGATTCATCTTTCACTACAGTGCCTGAAAGTACAATATCTTCAACTTGTTCCATATTTACATGTCCTTCTTTTCTTTTAGTTATTTTCCAAATCTTTTTGTATATGACATCTTTCCTTTTCTCTATAGAATTTTCTTCATCTCATTTTATTTCCAATCTTGTGATCGCTGGGACCTAGTCTTTCTTTACCTGTTCTTTGTGTTTTAAACAACAATTGTCAACATACCAACCATGTTTATTCTACTTATCTTGTAGAGATAGTTTCTTCATTGCTATACCGATTTTTTTTTCTTATCCATGCTCTCTTTTGAGGCTCCTATCTGTGATTGTTGTTGTTTTGTTGTGGTTCTCTAGGAGGGACTGTCATTCTACAATATTTGGCCATGTGTCCAAAGTTATTTCACTTGTATCAATCCACTTTAGTGCTCAATGATTCAAAATTGTTGTAGCTTCTTATTTTTGTCTCACTAAGCCTTCTTGGTTAATCATTTTTTGTATGAATTTCAAAGTTTTTTATGTTCCTTCTATTATCTCTGCAATTTACAACTTTATGTCCAAAATCATTGCATGCATAACATAATCCCAAAAAGAGAGTTTGATACCTGGGAGTTGAATATCTTATGAAAGGAGTTACTCCTATGAATCCTTCTTCTTCTTGAGGCATATATGTTTCTATCGTTCGTTGATTCTAAAATCTGAATCTTCTTGGTGGAGGAGTGTCCATGTTATCTTCTTTGTAGGTCTTCCTATCCCCTTTGATTGTTTATGCATAAATTTTTCAATATGTTTCTTGTTTTGTTTCTTTGGATATTGATTCCTTTTTTGGTTGATTGTATCCAAGTCCAGACTTGTCATGATTAGGCCTTTGACTATTGATAGTATCATCCAAAACTTTAGAGTTTTTCTGCATATTTTTCTTTTGAAGATCCTTTCTCAATTTGACAATATTTTCTTCGTAATTTCCAAAGATGGTGTCTCTTTCTTCTAACTTTTCTTTGAGTGCTTCTTAAATTTTTTTATATTCTTCTACTTGAACCTTCAATTTCATGATGATATGCTATAGTTCTTGAGTGTCTTCATTCTTATCTAGTTCTTCTTGTAGCTTCTTATTTTTCCTATTTTCTCTTCTTATAACTTCTATGGCAGTCAACAATTCTTCTCGGTAGTCAACTTATGCCTCTTCATATTCTTCTTTGGTGTCTTATTTATTAGAGATGTATACTGCCATGAATAGAAATTGTTTTATCTCACTGTCACTGAATTCATCTTCATCTGATGAGGAGATGTACTCTTTGGTGCATAAGCTTTTCTTGAAAACATTCTTTGTGGTTCATTTGCCTTTATATGTTTGTTTTCTATTTGATTAATCTTCATCATTCCCCTTATTTTTCTTATGAGGACATTTTTTAGCAAAATGACCAATAGCATCACAATTAAAACAAATCAATGGAATCTTAGCTTTATATCTGCCATTGGTTCCCTTTTTCAATATCTTGACAAATTTTTCCATTTCTTCATCATCTTCAGAGATGTCATTGTTGCTTCTATGTTATTTTTCTTTTTTCTTTCCCATTTCTTTGACTTTTTGGATTCTTTGAAAGATAATTATTTTATATCTGGATTTTTCTGTTCAGTTCTCATTTCATATGCTGTGAAAATTCCATGTAGTTAGTCCATGCTTATTGAATCTAAATCTTCTCTTTCTTCTAGTGATGATATCTTAGGATCAAATCTCATAGGAAGAGATCTTAGTACCTTTTGAACAATTACAAATTCTTTAATTTATTATCTCAATCCTATGATTGCATTTACTATTTCAAGGACTCGTAAGAAGTAAGAGACAATATTCTCATCTTCCTTGATCTTTAGTTGTTCAATATGACCTCTGTAATTTTGAAGCTTTGTCGCTTTGACTTTTGAATATCCTTCATAAATATTTTTAAGTTTGTCCCAAATCTCTTTAGCAGATTTACAATGCATAAATTTGGTGTATATCGATTCACCAGGACCATTCAAAAGTGCATTTGTTGATTTGTAATTATTATGACCAAGTTTTATTTCTCTTTCACTTGTTGGAGGAACTGCTAGTTCTTTTTATCCATATACTTTAGATTGCCAAATTTCAAATCCTTGTGCCTCTACATATGTTTTCATCCTTCTGCTCCAGAATGCACACTTTTTCCCATCAAACTATGGAATTCCATGTTTATACATTTTGTTGCTCTCCATGATCTACCTTTCAGTGGTTAAACTAATTCTTGAAGGAACCTGCTCTGATACCAATTGTTGGATTACTGAGAGCGGGGTGAATCAGTAATAGAGTAATAATCATTTTTAACCACGAAATGCAAGTGTTATAATAATGTATCATTATCATCCAATAGTTGTAGAGAAATAAACAATTAAAAAATGAGCAATCATCCAAATACGCAGTACACCAGTGTTTTTACGTGGAACTCCAAAGCGGGAGAAAACCACAGAATGATTTTTCTTATATGTATTTAAGAATTACATTCATTGGAAGCACCAAATTCCTGTTTTTTCCATCTACAACTGGAAGGAGGCTCCAACCCCCTAGTTTCTCTGGCTACAACCTGAGGGAAGCTCCAACTCCCCAATTCTTTGTCTACAACTAGAAGGAGGCTACAACCTAAGAGAATCTCCAACTCCCAAATTCTATGGATATAACCAGAAGTAGGCTACAAATTTCTATGTTCTTTGGAAGGTGGATACAAACACCTGTCCCAACTGTCCTGATGTAGAAGTAGAATGATGGAACCACTGTCACACTATCATCATGATATATACTATTGTAAACCTGTACCAATCAACATGTAATCAAACAGTAAAAACATATACCAATAACTTGTGCCAACATGTACCATACATCAACCTATATATCAACCTGTACCATAAACAAATGCATCAACCATGCACCAAACCTATACAAATAACCTATCACAATAACATGTCCAAACAACCTGTAATCAACCTGTACCATAAAAAAGTGCATCAACCATGTACCAATCTATACCTCAACCTATACCATCAATGAGCGCATCAACCATGCACCAAATATGTACCAATCATGCATCAATTACACATAAACTATGACTCATCAATATGTACCAACATCATCAACTATACACCTCATGTATGTGTCAACACATCAACTACTTGTCTCAACCATGTCCCCAACATGTAACTCAACCAAAATCCATCATCAATTTCCTCATACAAATATGATTTGTAACTTTGTAATAGACCTAGTGTATATGATCACATACCTGCAAACCTTCCTTCACTTTGAAAACAAGAGACTATCATTTTCATCAAACTTTACTTTAGTCTCACATGACTAATTTTGAATTAGTCAACAAACCTAACTTGAAATAATCATAACTATGTACCTGTAATGAATAAAGATCCGAAAATAGTACAAAATGTTCTCCAATGTCTTTTATGCAATTACTCAGGGTTTCACTACTTGGAACCTCTCAAAAAAAGAGTTATAGAAAAAATGGAATACCTTGTTGAATTTTGACTTATTCTAGAGAGTGAACTTGTATAGTGTTCCCCGCACGGAATATTAGTTTAATGGATCTAAAAATGGTACACATGATACTACACACTATACTATAACCAATACATTTGGTATTACTGAATTTGGATTTGTTTTTAAGAAGTTATGACATTTTTACCCAAAACACTTGTTTTAGACTAGTTTCAGGATTAGCTACAAACCTTATTTTCCACGGAGTGTAACTCCAAAAATACAACGACCCACAAGATGAAAGTTTTATCAAAACTACTTGGATATGTTTCTGCAACGACATCCCAATTTCAAGGTCTTAATCATTCTAAAAAAAAAATTATTGCAAAAATGGTGACATGACCTGTAAATAACATACCTTAAAAAGCATCATCATAAGAATTTATCCTCCCTTGAATTTCATCCTTATTTACTTCACCTTCCCTCTAAAATTTTTCTTAGATATCCTTTGGTTACCTCAGTCACTTGTATATATTCAATATTCTCAAGTGTGATTTAAAATGAGAGATCCTTGCCTCTTATTTATAATTTCATGTAGCTTCATCAAGGGGTTACCTTTTAACCATCTTAACCCACTTTCCTTATTTTAGGGTTGACTGTAACATCCCGCTATGGCGCACTGAGCAAACTTATTCTTTGAGGACACTCTCTCGCAAGTGATCTGGATTATTATTCTATTAAAACTTTTGATTTTGATTATGAGGCGTTATGGGTTGATGACATGTTGTTTTACTACATTGACATAGACAGGTGCTAATGACTTGGTTTTACCGAGTGTGCAGGATTTTGGACCTCGAGGATGCAGAGGCATCGATGGAACCCCTTGGACTCTGTATCGAATCAGGGAGTGTGCCATTGGGGTTTGATTGTTTTACTATGATATTAGTGCGTCTTCCTAGATGATATGATATGGATATGTTCTAACATGATTTGTTAATGATGTAGGCTGACGATAGCTTGACGACCAGACTCACATATGGAGTAAAGGGGTCACACATGACTACAAGAGATGTTGAGAGAGAGATGTGTACAACAACCCTGCCACAGCCTACTAGCACTCCCTTCGTGGCTCGAACTATAGGTTAATGATTACCTAGTTCGAAAGGACCCACGATGTCGTGAGGGAAGACTATAGAAGTCACTCACGATGATTCTAAGGGGTGCGCAATAAGGTGGGGGCCTTATTCCTTAGAAGCCCTTAGTCTCCCACAGGTTCACCTAGTGGAGTGTTGACTCTAGGATTTATTGATGTCTACCAAATCAGTCAAGAGGCGAGTGGCACCCTTGAAGCATGTAGTGCGTCCTAAAGTGCATGTCGCGCAAAGAAACAGATGAGGTGAGTGGCACCCTTGGAGCACCTATGATGCAGGAGCATTGCTCACTCAATCAAGCGAGCCAGCGCGAGGAGGCAAAGGAACAGCTGGACAGCGCCAGCATTCAAATTTTGGGGAACATTGTAATATGGCTGCGCCAAACATCAAACATTAAATGTTGGATGTGATGAAGTGCACTTTGTATATGTAACGGATCTTGAGCGGATAAGCTCTCGTCCTTAGGTAGCTGAGGCATTTACTTAGATTTAATGCAAGTAGATAGAATAATTAACTGCAGATTAGACAGTTTAGCTTTCGAGAGGGAAAACGGAGTATAGACACCCTCCCTTGTATTATTGTAATTCATTATTCATACATTTGAGATTAGAAGGAAGAAGAGAGAGCAGAGCAGAGAGCTAGTGAATAACTTCCATGTAGAGTTATTGAATTAATAGGAAGAGCCCTGATTCAATTCCATGGATGTGTTTGAGCTCTGTGTGTTGTTGATATTGTGCTTGTGCATGTTTGCTTCCTTTTATGCTTATCTGTTATATGCTGCATACGTGATTGCGTATCAGGTTCGTAACCTGAGAGAATGAGTTTCAATTGTTTCTCTACTTAGGCCAGGAGATTCCTGCATCGAGTGCAGTTGAATACCTCCGCATAGAGTGCGTCGAGGAGGCTAAGTAGTTAAAGTCTTGTTCTCTTTTGCAGAGTTGCGTTGAGTTGCTCGAGCCGTTGCAGGTGAGCGCAGGTTGGGCATGGAGTCTCAGTAGCAAGTCTGAGAAGAGAAGGCCGGAGCCGGTGCAAGCAGGAGTGCATAAGACCCAGGAGAACTTCATCACTTGGAGAGTGATTGAAGGTTGAAGGGTGCGCAGAGTGCGGGAAAGTTCTCTGAAAGAGTCTGAGTTAACAAAGCTCAGGAGCGATAGTCCCTTTTGGTGTGCTGTGAAGTCGACCCTACCGAGGTTTCACAGAACAAAGGTGGTGAACGGAGAAACTCTTCAAGAGGAAGAGAATCGACGACTTGACTCGTCGTCAAGAATCACTAAGATCGCGACCTGACTTGTGGGTCATATGTATCGGGAGTTCGCGACGGAAGATTCTTGCTTCTCGTAGAGCGAAGTCACGAGAACGCGAAAACACGACGTCCCGGAATGCCTTGCATGGGATGTATCGAAATCAGATGAGGTGACAGGTGATCTCGGGATATCGGATCTCGGGAGCGGGAAGCCTCAAGTTTGACCCCAGAAGTGACGAGTGGGCGAGGTCGCGAGATTCCGAATCGTCGGCACCTCGGGACTTCGGGTCTTGGAGGTTGAGTGTTCGGTGGCATAGAGTCGCAAGTCGCGATAGTGCGAGGTCCCGACAAACAGAGATAGGGTCAACGCTGACTGGAAGTATCGGGTCTCGGAACCCGAGAGTCAAATTCCCGGTCGCGGAATTCGCGAAGCCGCGAGAACCGATCCTTTGTTAGATTAAGAAGCAAGGATCGTCGGAAGTAACTGTGGGTAAAGACCTCCCGAGGGAGTTGGAATAGCGTCGAATCTTTGGGCGGTGGAGGAGAGAAGGTCCTGGTAGGGCGACCGTACCGGCGAGGGTGGGGTTGCGTCAGAGTGGTATCAGATCCTGGGACTTGTCAAGTATTTCAGGCGAAAGGAAGAGGAGTACTCTGATACACACGACTTGCGTCAGAGTGGTATCAGAGCCCAGAAAGGGAAGGAAGCTCTCTTTGTTCAGGTAGCAGAGAGAAGCAGGCATATAATGCCGCCCAGGAGAGAGAGGCAATCGCCTGATCGGGAAGACAGGGATGCCAGAAGAAGGGGAAGGTCGGCAGGAAATGCAAAGATGGAGCGTCAGATACGAGATCTCAGGGAGAGACTCGAAGATATGGAGACCACCCAGAGGCGTGGAGTCGACGCAGGAGAGTTCAGCGATCCTGAGATTGAAGAGGAAGTTGGACATGACGCCGAAGAAGTCTCAGCAGAAGACGCTTCAACAGAGAGGCTGATCAAAGCCATTTCGAGGATGAGCTCGAAGATGAAGATGGACATTCCCGTCTATGAGGGAAGTCTAAATGCTGAGGAGCTACTGGATTGGATCCGAGTGCTCGACACCTACTTCGACT
The DNA here is from genome assembly GCA_000966675.3 of Picea glauca. NCBI lineage: Eukaryota > Viridiplantae > Streptophyta > Pinopsida > Pinales > Pinaceae > Picea > Picea glauca. The sequence continues at coordinate 488,055 of JZKD02S2074804.1, forward strand.
ATGAGGATATCGAAGAGGACAAAAAGGTAAGACATGCTGTCACTAAGCTGAAGGGACATGCAGACTTATGGTGGGACGAGTTGCAGGCAGACAGACGTTCCAAAGGCAAGCAGAAGATCAAAAGCTGGGATCGGATGATCGCCAAGATGAAGGCAAAATTCATTCCGAGAGACTACCAGATCACACTATTCAGGCGCATGCAGAACCTGAGGCAGAAGTTGATGACGGTGAAGGAGTACATCGAGGAATTCTACAGGCTCAATATTCAAGCTGGTCATCGGGAAAGTGATGACGAAAAAGTGGCAAGATATTTGAATGGTCTCAGGTATGACATTCAGGATGAATTAAGCATGGTTACCATCCGTACAGTTGAGGATGCGTACCAGATGGCTCTGAAAGCCGAAGAAAAGCTGAGCCGCAAGCAGGGTCAGAGAGGGCGAGGAAGAAGCCAGCCTAGAGGCAAAGCTGGGGTTCAAGAGCGAACATAGAATCCCAAGGAAGATTAGAAAAGACCTCAGGGAAGAGTTGAAAGAGGTGGAACCTCACAGCAAAGGCAGCAAAATTTTGAGCCGAGGAGGCAAAGACCTGATCAGCAAGGAGACTACGCTGATGCCAATACATTTCCTCGTACCTGAGGTACAGGAAGAGGTAGAGGAGGAGTTATCACATGATTCACGTGTGGTAAAGACGGTCATAAAGCCGTGGACTGTCCAGAGAGGAAGATGGACGGAGGAAAAGCTCACATCGCTGAGGCGCAGCAGAGGCGTGATGTTGAGGGCGAGGATGCAGACAGCGGAAGATCACTTGGGATGCATAAGATTCTTTTGACACCTGAGAAAGAGGTGGACATCTCAGTGCAGAGGAGCAGACTATTCAGGATGGCTTGCACAGCTAAGGACAGAAAATGCAAAGTCATCATTGACAGCGGGAGCACTGATAATCTCGTTGCCGCTGAGATGGTGGAAAAGCTGGAGCTGGAAACAACTGAGCACCCGAGTCCATATAAGGTCTCATGGTTACAAAAAGGACACCGGGTAAGTGTTACTAAACAGTTCTTAGTTAAATTTAAAATTGGGAATTATCATGACGAGATTTTGTGTGACGTCATTCCCATGGATGTGTGTCACATACTGTTGGGTAGACCATGGCAGTATGATAGAAATGTTGTTCATGATGGGAGGATGAACACTTACACCTTGGAGAAGGATGGAAGAAGTCATAAACTGCTGCTGATAAAAGATAAAGAGGTAAAACTAGAGGTTAGCAGCAAAATACTTCTCATGAGTGGGAAAGAGCTTCTCACAGAGTTGGAGAAGGATGAAGATCCACAATTCTTTGTTGTCAGGAAGCCGCGGGTTTTCTTGACAAGCACAAGAGTGGACGACTTGCTAGAGGAGATTCAACAACTGTTGGGAGAGTTCGCTGATATCATCGTGGACGAACTACCTCGTTCGTTGCCACCGATGAGGAGTGTGAGTCATCACATTGACCTCATACCCGGAGCAAGCCTACCGAACAAGGCAGCGTACAGGTTGACACCTCAAGAGAACGAGGAAGTCAAAAGGCAGGTTCAAGATCTGCAGGATAAAGGACTAGTGAGGGAGAGCCTTAGTCCATGTGCTGTGCCAACAGTACTAAGTCCAAAGAAGGATGGAGGCTGGAGGATGTGTACAGACTCCAGGGCAATTAATAAGATCACCATCAGGTACAGGTTTCCATTGCCGAGAATGGATGACTTGATGGATTGCCTAAGTGGGGCAAATTATTTTTCAAAGATAGACCTCAAGAGTGGATACCATCAGATCCGGATGAGAGAGGGAGATGAATGGAAAACAACGTTCAAAACAAACGAGGGTTTGTACGAATGGCTGGTCATGCCGTTTGGCTTGACAAACGCACCCAGTACTTTTATGAGGCTGATGAATGAAGTCCTACGGGAATTCATTGGCAAGTTTGTGGTGGTGTACCTGGACGATATACTGATATTCAGTAAAACCAGGGAAGAACACTTGAGGCATTTAGCCATTATGATGAGAAGGTTACAGCGGGAGAAGCTGTTAATTAATCTAAAAAAATGCTCGTTCATGCAGACAGAACTCATATATCTGGGGTTCGTTATTTCGGCGAATGAACTAAAGATGGATCCTGAGAAGGTAGAGGTGATCAGGAATTGGCCATCGCCGAGAAATGTTTTTGAGGTAAGGAGCTTTCATGGATTGGCAAGCTTCTACAGGAAGTTTATTCGGAAATTCAATGGAATTAGTGCCGCGATGATGGACACGGTGAGGAAGTGGCATAAATTTTTCCAGTGGACAGCCGAGGCTGAGAGGAGCTTCAATCTGCTGAAGCGAAAGATAACCGAGCAGCCAGTGTTAGTGTTGCCTGATTTTCAGAAGACCTTCCAGGTGAAGTGTGACGCCAGTGGGTATGTTGTTGGAGGGGTCTTAAGCCAGGATGACAGACCTGTGGCATACTACAGTGAAAAGCTGGATGATGCGAAGTTGAAATACTCCACGTACGACAAAGAATTCTATGCCATTATCCAGGCATTGAAAAAGTGGAGGCATTATCTCATCCCCAAGGAGTTTGTTCTCTACAGTGATAATCACGCATTACAGTTCGTGAGTCAGCAGGAGAAGCTGAACCAGAAGAATGCGAAGTGGGTGGAGTACATGCAAAACTTCACATTCGTGATCAAGCACATTTCGGGGACTGCGAACAAGGTAGCTGATGCCTTAAGCAGGAAATGCTTGGTGCTGCAGGAGTTCAGGGTCAAAACACTCGGTTTTGAGAACCTGAAGGATATGTATACAGGTGATGCTGACTTTGGCGAAGCATACGAGGCATTCGAGAACCCACTCCTCAGAGATAGGAGTTCGTGGATTGACTACCTGATCCAGAAGGGGTTGCTTTTCAAAGGTAACCAATTGTGCATTCCAGATTGCTCTATGAGAGAGAATTTGGTGAAAGAGAAGTACAGCAGAGGACTAGCAGGTCATTTTGGACATGACAAAACATTCGCCAAGCTGAGCGAAGATTATTATTGGTCGGGCATGAGAGCATATGTGAAGAAATTTGTTGACAGGTGCAGGATTTGTCAACATACAAAAGGGCGAAAGCAGAACACAGGGTTCTATTAGCCGTTGCCCATACCCGCGAGGCCGTGGGAAGCCATCAGTATGGATTTTGTTCTGGGGTTACCGAGAACACAGAGAGGCGTGGATTCCATATTTGTTGTGGTGGACAGGTTTTTGAAGATGGCACATTTTATACCATGTCATAAGACAAGCGATGCGACCCACATCACCAATTTATTTTTCAAAGAGATTGTTCGATTGCATGGATTGCCGAAAAGCATAGTCTCAGATCGGGATACAAAATTCATAGGTCGTTTTTGGAGGACGCTATGGAAGAAGCTGGGGACTGATTTGGCATTCAGCTCTGCATATCATCCACAGACAGATGGGCAGACTGAAGTAGTTAACCGAAGCTTGGGAGATCTGTTGAGGATCCTGGTGACGGAGCATCACAGCAACTGGGATCAGATCCTACCGCAGGCAGAATTCGCGTACAATGACTCAGTGAATCGAAGTACAGGTAAGAGCCCATTTCAGATTTTATATGGGACACAGCTGAGAGGAGTATCTGAGCTTAGAGAGTGAGAACAGGCTGAGACTAGCAGCGCAAGGGCGGAAGAATTCACTGAGGCGATGAAAGAACTTCACGCAGAGGTGAAGCAGCGACTGCAGAAGACGAATCAAGAGTACAAGCGCAGAGCCGATCAGAGGAAAAGGCAGCTTCAGTTTGAAGTTGGAGATATGGTTCTGGTGCACCTGAGAAAAGAAAGGTTCCCAAGGGGAACATATAACAAGCTCAAGATGAAGAAGATCGGGCCATGCAGAATTCTGAGGAAATTCGGTGAGAATGCATATGAGCTTGAGTTGCCACAGGGCATCGGGATATCTCCGATTTTCAATATTTCAGATTTATACCCCTACAGGACGGAAGAAATAGGCACTGGAACAGAGGAACCAGTGGTCCAATGTCAGAAACAATTACCAGTTGCACAAAAGCCCGAAATGGAGTGCATACTGGGCAAATGAGCAGGTAAGAAGACCAGGAGGAAGCAGTATTTTGAATACCTAGTGAAATGGAAGAACCACCCAGTGGAGGATGCCAGCTGGGAGACAGAAGCAGTGATTTTGGAGCATGGACAGACTGTACAGGAGCTCATGGACAGGAGCCCATGAAATATTTTGAGCCGAGGAGTATGATGCAGGAGCATCGCTCACTCAATCAAGAGAGCCAGCGCGAGGAGGCAAAGGAACAGCTGGACAGCTCCAGCATTCAAATTTTGGGGAACATTGTAATATGGCTGTGCCAAACATCAAACATTAAATGTTGGATGTGATGAAGCGCACTTTGTATATGTAACGGATCTTGAGCGGATAAGCTCTCGTCCTTAGGTAGCTGAGGCATTTACTTAGATTTAATGCAAGTAGATAGAATAATTAACTGCAGATTAGACAGTTTAGATTTCGAGAGGGAAAATGGAGTATAAACACCCTCCCTTGTATTATTGTAATTCATTATTCATACATTTGAGATTAGAAGGAAGAAGAGAGAGCAGAGCAGAGAGCTAGTGAAGAACTTCCATGTATAGTTATTGAATTAATAGGAAGAGCCCTGATTCAATTCGATGGATGTGTTTGAGCTCTGTGTGTTGTTGATATTGTGCTTGTGCATGTTTGATTCCTTTTATGCTTATCTGTTATATGTTGCATACGTGATTGCGTATCAGGTTCGTAACCTGAGAGAATGAGTTTCAATTATTTCTCTACTTAGGCCAGGAGATTCCTACATCGAGTGCAGTTGAATACCTCCGCATAGAGTGCGTCGAGGAGGCTAAGTAGTTAAACTCTTGTTCTCTTTTGCAGAGTTGCGTTGAGTTTCTCGAGCCGTTGCAGGTGAGCTTAGGTTGGGCGTGGAGTCTCAGTAGCAAGTCTGAGAAGAGAAGGCCGGAGCTGGTGCAAGCAGGAGTGCATAAGACCCAGGAGAACTTCATCACTTGGAGAGTGATTGAAGGTTGAAGGGTGCACAGAGTGCGGGAAAGTTCTCTGAAAGAGTCTGAGTTAACAAAGCTCAGGAGTGATAGTCCCTTTTGGTGTGCTGTGAAGTCGACCCTACCGAGGTTTCACAGAACAAAGGTGGTGAACGGAGAAACTCTTCAAGAGGAAGAGAATCGATGACTTGACTCATCATGAAGAATCACTAAGATCACGACCTGACTTGTGGGTCAGATGTATCGGGAGTTCGTGACGGAAGATTCTTGCTTCTCGTAGAGCGAAGTCACGAGAAAGCGAAAACACGATGTCCCGGAATGCCTTGCATGGGATGTATCGAAATCAGATGAGGTGACAGGTGATCTCGGGATATCGGATCTCGGGAGCGGGAAGCCTCAAGTCTGACCCCAGAAGTGACGAGTGGGCGAGGTCGCGAGATTCCTAGTCGTCGGCACCTCGGGACTTCGGGTCTTCAAGGTTGAGTGTTCGGTGGCATAGAGTCGCGAGTCGCAATAGTGCGAGGTCCCGACAAACAGATATAGGGTCAACGCTGACTGGAAGTATCGGGTCTCGGAACCCGAGAGTCAAATTCCCGGTCGTGGAATTCGCGAAGCCGCGAGAACCGATCCTTCGTTAGATTAAGAAGCGAGGATCGTCGGAAGTAACTGTGGGTAAAGACCTCCCGAGGGAGTTTGAAGAGCGTCCACTCTTCGGGCCGCAGAGGAGAGAAGGTCCTGGTAGGGCGACCGTACCGGCGAGGGTGGGGTTGCGTCAACCTAGTGCGTCCTAAAGGGCATGTCACGTTGTTGATGATAGAGGGATGAGCCTAGATGGCCCTAAGACAAATAACATGTTAAGTAATTTCTAAAACAATTTCCGTAATTAAATGTCGCCCAGTACGAAATTTAAGGCCTAAGTCTAAATTACGCTAGTGGTAAAATTTTGTCTTCTATTAAAAAAAAATAGTAATAAAAATAAAAACAACTTAAATAATAATTATGATCTTTGTTAAATATTGTAACATGAAGGGAGTAAGAAATTTAATTTATTCATAAAAAAGGTAAAATTATGTTGGATTATAATTTAAAAAGGGAATTAATTGTTTTATTTCCTTAATAAATTAAAGTATACTAATTAAATAAGAAAAGGGAAAAAGGGTTAATTCTCACACCTGCCTTTTTGAGTTCTAAGTAAAAGGGGAAAGAGGGAAAATAAAAAAGGGAAACTAGGGAAAAGAGGTAACATAAAAAGGGAAAAGGGGGAACTTAAGAGAAAAAGCGGAAAGTCAACTTAGTAAAGAATCTACCATTTAAGAGCTATCTAATTTTAAACTGAATTAGCAATTTAATAGAAGGGAAAGCTACTAAAACCTGTAAGAGAATTTTGGGACACCTAGGAGTGATTCTAGGAGTAACTCTAGGTGGGTGAGGGAAATAAAGATAATTAATTAATTAAATAAATTAATTTATGGAGGAATGTAGGGGATGGGGGACACTTGTACGGAGAGGATTTTTTAGGAATTTATTTTTAAAACTTTAATTAAATGAGATTTTAGGAAATAAAGGAGGTTCGAAACTCTATAAAATGAAGGAAGGAGAAGGATGAAGGATCATATTCTATTTCATAACGTTACGCTGCAGAAATATCTACTTGATTGATTCACTTGTGGGAGTTGGGATACCCAGCTCGGAGAGGAGTGGTATCTCAGCCTTGCGAGGCGAGCTGGGAGCTAGTCGAAATATCTGGATAGTGTGTGTGGCCCCTTTGTGGCTCGGGGGGCTAAGGGGGAAGAAGAGTTCCCCTAGAATTGGTTGGGTGGTACCAATGAAGTCTCACCGTTCAGCAAGCGGAAGTGGCATGGAGCGCGCAGACGTCATTCAGAGAGGGCGATCAGGCAACGGTACGCCCTCTTCATTTTGTATGGTAGAATGTATTAGGACTTATGCTTGGATCTTCTTATTATTGGAAAATTAAACTGATGTCTTTTTAAGTTGATGACAAAATATTTTCTTAGCCTAGCTCAATGGTTGTTGTTTCCTATGGCCTTCGTTTTCCCGCATGTATTGACCACCTGGTTGTGATTGATTGTGTCATTTTGGTTGTTTTCCTTTCATCCTTAACTCACCAGTCCTCACCTGAGCAGTCTGCCAAGAGCCTGATCTACGGTCATCTCCTTAGCATTAAAATACCTATGGATCTCAACGCCCTGCTTTTCTGTGCGAGGATGATGAGCGAAGGATGCCTCTGCCCAGCCGTCTACCCCATTGAATGTTCTTGGTTGATCTATGGTATTACGCCTTGTTGTGATTGATTACCTATTGTTATTCCTTTGTCGTAGTGAACCAATTATTATCCACTACATATTGATGTCTGCATTTTCAATACATTTATTGGTAGTTTAAGTCTGTGATTGATACTTTTCCTGGTGATTTATTGTGTGGTTTTTTTTTATATATATATGCATCTGGTATGTCAAATTGACTCTGCGATTATCACCTTTAATGGCGAATTTTTAACCTATGATTGTACCCTTGGTTATTCAGTTTTAGAATGCTAATTTACCTTCTTGGACAATTTTTCTCTCTTATTCTGAGTTCGGAATCTTCCTCACAACGTATCTTTACTTTTTTCTTTACTTTTGTTGAATGTGATTTCTTATGTTTTTCCTCAACTAAATTTTGAGGGTAAACCTCAACAATATCTTATTTAAAAATCAACGATTAATGACCATGCACAACAACGAAATGCTTGGTATATGACAAAAGTTCTTCTCCACAATTTGGTAGCGTGCCAATTTTTTTTTCTCTCACTACGTTTTTTTTTATATCTTCTCTGTGTTTGATTTTACATCTCTGTGTTTTTACACCAGCTATCCTTCTCCTCTTTGTAGTTAGACACCCTGCTATATCATATCTCTCATTCAAGAATTATCATAATCTGCTCTATGATTAACTCTTGTGCCAACTTTGGCGCCCATTTTTCTGCAAATTGATTGAGGGGACCCTAATTTTACCAATTTCATGGAACTGCGAACTCACCTAATTTATTATTATTGAGTGCGAATTTGTTTACTGTGATTAAAAAATGTATTGACGACCATTTAATCTACGTTGAACTCTTTAAGACTGTTCCCTTTAACCTTTATTGTTGGGCAATCCTATTGTATTCTTACCAGCAAGATCATTAACCACTCCGCATTTATTTGCACATGGATAGAGGTTAATACTCTGACCATGGTTTTATACTTAAGGATTTTAATTGGAGTCTTTATACAGTGGGTCAATGTTCACTACATCATTTTACTGGTAGCAATTTTCTTTGGTGACTTCCTTACATTTCCTTAAATTTTAGTCATAGCCCATGAGATAATCAGACTTTTACAGCTCAACAAATTTTAAAAGCGGCAAGTTTATACGCTATCGTGAATTTCAATTCAAAGATGCTTGTTCACGTCTTCTCTTTTCTTTAAGTCAAATAAAGTTGTTTTTTTTATATTTAAATAGACAATTAAATATAAGGCGCACTAAGCACCAACATCACGCAGTGGCATTCATTCTGGTACGCGTATGGTGTAGTTTTTTTTTTTTTTTTTGGATGGTTTTGTCTACATTCAATTCCATAATAATGACAACCATAAACCTTTTTAAAGTTTTGTTGTTTCTATCCTTTTCCCGAAGTTCTCGCTTAAATGGTTGCCTTGGATGCATGGTGACCTTGTGGTAGATGCGATTATGATTAGGTTTTGGTAGCGAACCCCCTCCCTTTGATTTCTGATAGGACCTTAAACAATATACCGACCATAAAATTGGACAGTAATTGATGGTATGACAACATTGACAGAACCACCTTTATAGTTGACAGTTTGTTTATATATAAATATATATATATATATGGGTTATGAGCTTTAATCGTCAACAGTATTATAGTATTTCAGGAGCAGAGTTATTAGCCATTACTACCCCACCTTCCCGTGGTGATTTAAATTGAATGTCATATGACCAGCACACTGGTAGCAAATTGATTACACGGAGGTATATAAGGCTAATCTAATATAGTAGCAACTGAATGGAATTGTGTTAGACAACGTGTTATGAACAGATATTGTTAATAGTTTTATATTAATGGTGTTTTATATTGATATTGTTAATGTTGTTAAATAAGGTTAAATTGTTCATTTAGTTTTTATTTATCGACTTATTTAGACTCGTTAAATTAGATGACAATTATATTGATATTGTTGATGTTGTTCGATAATGTTAAATTGTTAATTTTAGATTTGTATTTATTGATTAATTTAGAGTTTCTAATTTAGAAAGCATCGTCGAATAGATAATGAAGCAACGTAACAATCACCTTTAAATGTTGAGTACTGCACTTACTTTAATAAACATGTGTGTTGTTGATAAGCGAGTTGATTGGGTTGAGTTCTATATTCATTCACTTGATAATGGTTACATCAATAGAATGTTATAATAGTTTACCCTTCATGCCAAGACTTCTTACTTAACTTTTAGGGATTTTTGTTGTCGTCGAGTCAATTAATAGATTTCACCTTTACTGAGCGATGCCATCATGCATCCTGTCGACTCGTTACTTAAGGGTGTAGATGTAGCCTCCTTGTCAGTTATTTTGGCTCTTAGAGTGTCGGATTTATCTCGAGCCCCTTGTCCTAATAGTTTATATTGCACCAGGTTTATTGTCATGCCTATTGCCTAGGGACAACATGATCCCTCATGAAGGGATCATGGTGTGCCCTATTGTATATAGGTGGATGATAACTTGGTCGGATTCTGTGTCTTTCGTAAGAGTGTCGTTGATCGTTGTACGTTTTCTAATGGCACATGGATTGAACGCCTTCATGTGTCGAGTTACCTGCTATCGAGGTTCTGGTTAACTATTCATCAAATACATTGTGTCAAGATGGGAGTGTTGTCCCTTAGTTGTAGATGTGGTCAAGTTTTGTCAGGCAGGTAGTCGTTTCTCCTTGTTGTTTTATGCATGTTTGTCCAGTTTCTCTTGCGCCAGTGTGTGGAGTCATAGTTGTTTGTTGCCTATTCGTTGGGTGTGGTGCTCATTGTCAACTGTGTTGTCTAGTTTTAATCACTGTCGTCGTCCTTAAAAAAAAAAAAAACCATGAGGCTTGTTTTCGTATCGAATGGCGAGGCATGTTACATATGGTATCAGAGAAGGTTCAACCTACAACTTGGGTTCTCTACGGATTTCATTGATATGATTGATTATACTGTTGCTAATCGAGTTGACTTGTATTCATGCAGGTAATAATGGTTAGAGGAGGTCGCGGAGGCAAATGACAGGGTGCTAGGGGAGGAGGTGCGATGCCTCCAGTAGCATCCATGCCTAAGGGGTATAACCCCCAGGGAAACGAGTAGGTTCTTGGACAGGAGCAGATAGCAGTTGGTGATGTAGTCGGAATGATGAGATCTTTTCAGCGCATGTTCGAGGCACTGATCAGCCATTTGGACAGAGATGAGCCCAGGGCACCTGCACCTGCTGACGTTCCACCGCGCACTCCGGTTGGTACTAGTAGCATTCATCGTGAACTCGAGAAGGTAAAATTTCTCGAGTTCTTTGGTGCCCCGGATTGTGTAGCTGCCAAGGCATGGTTGGAGAACATGGTGATGTGCTTCACACTTCGCAATTATACCTCCAATATGAAGGTCTGCATGGCAGTCTTTCAACTGAAGGGGAGAGATCTTCTATGCTAGAAGATGCTCCTACCACAGTTGAATATGGCCGTCGAAGATGTGTCATGGGAACTGTTCGAGGAACGATTCAGAGAGAGGTACCTTTCAGAGGAATTCATTGAGCGTCAGCTCAATGAGTTCAATGCCTTATGACAGGGCATCCATATGGTGCCCGAGTACGAGGCCCATTTTATGGAGCTGCTCCGGTATGATCCACACCTTAACACTGAGAAATTTAAGGTCAACAGGTTCGTATTTGGCCTTAATGGCATCCTACGTGCAAAGGTTAAGATTTTGATGCCTCAAACCTTGCATGATTCCGTCCAGAAAGTCCTCATAGCAGAGGAGGAGCTTATCAGTAGGGTTCAGACCAGGACTCTAGTGAGACCAGCAGGGAAGGTGTCATCTAGAGCACAACAGCATCAGACACCAGCCAGACATACACTGAGATATCGTGGCTTCCAAAGGGGATCCACTTTCACTACACCTTGGCGACCGACGCCTCAAAAGAAAACACCTTATCGGGGACCACAACATCAACAGGAGCATCGACTGCAGCAACAACAGTTTAGGCTTGTTCAACAGAAGAGACCAGGATTCCAGGCTGGTGGGTCGTCATTTTCTACTTTGGGTACTAGGACTACTGGGCCGAAGAAGGGGTGTTGGATGTGTGGGAAGCCACACTACCAGCGTGACTGCCCGATAGAGAGGACTAGAGCGTCTGGGTCAACTGGACCCACTATCGTGGGAGATATGGGCAAGACCCATAATATTCATGCAGTGGTGAATAACCGCGAGGCAGAGCATCAGTCGATTGTGCTCAAGATGCCAGGTATCGTCACTGACTAGACCCTTAGTATTTTGATAGATCCTGGTGCTATCGAGAGTTGCATTTATGGTGCAGTGCTAAAAAGGATTAAGGTGAAGGTAGTCAAACAAGATGAGTTTAGCATCATGGAGATGGATTTGAAAGCCAAACAAAAGGTTGGAGGAAAGGTTACCCGATGTTTCCTTAACCTGGGATATTTTGTCACCAGGGCCAACCTATACATCATGATCCTAGAAATCATGATGTCATGATTGTTATGGATTGGTTGGAATTGCATGAGGAGATACTCAACTATAAGATGAAACGGTTGAGCTTGGTTGATGATGAGGGACAGGGACGTGTGATTTTAGGATGGAACCAGGGGGTTTTCCTGAGGTTCATCTCTTCCTTGTAACTTCGAAATATCATGCGCAAGGGGTGCAAGATTTATTTGATCCTTGCGTTAAACGAGAAGGGAGTATCAGAAGGTTTAGAACACCTTCTGGTAGTGAGAGAGTTTGCGGACGTGTTTCCGGAGGAGTTACCTGGGATGCCGTCGGAGAGGGAATTGGAGTTTACCATAGACCCAAAACCGGGGACTGAACCGATAGCAAGAATGCCTTATCGGATGTAGACCCTCCAGTTACAAGAGTTGAAAATGCAACTAAAGGAGTTGTTGGACCTGGGATTGATATGTCCTAGCATGTCACCATGGGGTGCACCTGTTATTTTCATACGGAAGAAGGATGGGTCGTGGAGGCTCTGCATTGACTACCATCAATTGAACAAGGCCATGATCAAGAATCAATATTTGTTGCTGAGAATTGATGATCTATTCAATCAAATGAAGGGCGTGATGATGTTCTCCAAGATTAATTTGCGATTAGGGTATCACCAGTTCCAGATCAAGGAGGATGACATCCCTAAGACTGCCTTTAAGATGAGGTTTGGACATTGCATGTTTATTGTTTTACCATTTGGACTGATAAATTCCCCTGGGGTATTTACGAGTTTGATGATCGGGGTGTTCTGCGAGTACTTGGACAAGTTCGTCCAAGTATTCATTGATGATATTTTGATCTACTCTCGGATGACGGAGGAGCATGACAAGCACTTGCGCTTGGTACTATAGTGTTTGCGAGAGCACAAATTGTATGGGAAGTTGTCTAAATTCTCATTTTATCAAATGAAGATTCACTACTTAGGGCATGTCATCTCCGATGAAGGCATCGTCGTGGATCCATCAAAGGTCAAGGCTATAATGGAATGGCCTGCACCGATGAATGTTCTGGAAGTGTGTAGCTTCATGGGTTTAGCAGGATACTATCAACGATTCGTCGAGGGATTTTCGAAGATAGCAAGTCCGATCACGGAATTGCAGAAGATGAAAAAGAAGTTTGTATGGATCAAGAAATGCGTGGAAGCATTTCAGAGGCTAAAGGAATTGTTGAAAATAGAACCAATAGTAAAGGTCCCTGACATGGACGCGGACTTCTTGGTATGCACTGATGCATCCAAGGAAGGCTTAGGTGGAGTCTTAATGCAAGATGGATGAGTGATCGCTTACATCTTAAGGAAACTGAGAAGGCATGAGGAGAACTATGCGATGCACGATTTGGAGTTGTTAGCCATCGTATATGCCTTGAAGGTTTGGAGACACTACCTTGTTGGATGAAAATTTGAACTAAGGACTGACCACTATGGACTACAACACATCTTTACGCAGAGCGACCTGAACGCGCGACAACGACGTCGGTCGAAATTACTTAGCGAGTACGAATTTGAGATTACTTACATAAAAGGAATGGTGAACCGAGTGGCAGATGCATTGAGTCGGAGACTGCACATATTTTCGGTGCTACCTCTTCAGTCGAATCTACGTGAAAAGATTCTAACTTTACAGCGTGATGATGACTGGTACAAAGAGGTCGAGGGTTTTATCGGATAAAACACAATGATGGTACCATGATTTGAGAAATTTTCATTTGATAATGATGGGTTATTGAGGTTTAAGGGTTGGATCTACGTATCGCCAAACGACGAGTTGAGGATGTTGATCCTAAGCGAGGCTCATAGAGCAGTATACATGGTTCACCTGGGAGTCACAAAGATGAGGGAAGACCTTAAACCTTTATTCTTCTGGAAGGGAATGAAGGCCAACATAGTCAACTATGTGGACATATGTCTATAATGTCAATAGGTAAAGCCTGAACATAGACACCCAACAGGTTTACTACAGCCACATGCTATTCCAAAATCAAAATGGGAGTTTATTTCGATGGATTTTATTGTTGGATTACCACTGATGGAAAGGAGACATGACTCGATTTTCGTAGTAGTAGACACTCTGACGAAGAGTGCTCACTTTATTCCTGTGCATACGATGTATCAAGCACCTGGCATCACTAGAGTTTTCATCAGTGAGATTGTGAGGCTGCATGGTGTGACTAAGATTATTATATCTGATCGAGGATCGGTGTTTACTAGACGATTTTGGATGAGTTTCCAAGAAGCCTTGGGAACCCAACTTAACTTTAGTATTGCGTATCACCCAGAGACTGACGAGAAGACCAAACAAATGAACAAAACCTTGGAGGACATGTTGCACATGTACGTAATGGACCAACAAAAGGATTGGGAAGAATTCTTGCCACAGTGGAGTTCGCTTACAACAACAGTTACTAGAGCACCATTAAGATGGCACCTTTCGAGTTTCTTTAAGGGTGACTGTGGCAGACGCCTTTGAGTTGGGATCAGCTTGAGTATAGGGTCCTGGTGGGACCAGAAGTGATCCAAGAAATGAAAGAGCAAATGAAAACAATAACACAAAGGATTAAAGAAGCATAGGATCGACAGAAGAGTTATGCCAATGCGCACTGTGTCGACCGTAGTTACGAGATCGGCGATCGAGTCTTCTTCTGAGTTAAACCGCATAAGAGTTCAATCAAGTTTGGAAAGGGAGATAAACTCTCTCCTAGGTTCGTTGGCCCTTTCGAGATTGTGGAGAGAAAGGGGCCCGTGGCCTATCGACTAGCCTTGCCTGATTCCTTGAGGCATATGCACGATGTTTTTCATGTATCTGTTTTGAGACATTATATTAGTGATCCTACACATGTTATTGCCATGAATTCCTTGCAGGTATCAGAAGAGGGAGCGCTCACGGCTGAGCCGGTCCACATCTTGGATCATCGCGTTTGACAGCTACGATGTCGAACGGTAGATGAGGTCAAGGTCCAATGGGACAATTATAGTCCGCACTCGGGGACCTCGGAGGACGCATATGATATGCGCCAGTAGTTTCCATTTTTGTTTGATAGATAGACATATGATACTATGATACACTTTATTTCAGCATATATACTGTGAAACTTCAGGACGAATTTTAGACCAAGAGGGGGTGTATGTAACATCCCGCTCTGGCACACTGAGCAAACTTATTCTTTGAGGACACTTGCTCGCCAGTGATCTGGACTGTTATTCTATTAAAAATTTTGATTTTGATTATGAGGTGTTATGGGTTGATGACATGTTGTTTTACTACATCGACATAGACAAGAGCTATTGACTCAGTTTTACTGAGTGTGTAGGATTTTTGACCTCGAGGATGCAGAGGCATCGATGGAACCCCTTGGACTCTGGATCGAGCCAACGAATGTGCCATTTTGATTGTTGTACTGTGATATTAGTGCATCTGACTAGATGATATGATATGGATATGTTCTGACATGATTTGTTGATGATGCAGGCTGATGATAGCTTGCCGACCAGACTCACATATGGAGTAAAGGGATCACACATGACTACCAGATATGTTGAGGGAGAGGTGTGGACAGTAGCCCTGCCATATCCTACTAGCACTCTCTCCGTGGCTCGAACTATAGGTTAACGATTACCTAGTTCGAGAGGACCCACGATGCCATGAAGGCAGACTGCGACAGTCGCTCACGATGATTCTAAGGGGTGCACAATAAGGTGGGGGAATTATTCCTTAGAAGCCCTTAGTCTCCCACAAGTTCACCTGGTGGAGTGTTGAATCCAGGGATTATTGATGTCTACCAAATCAGTCAAGAGGCGAGTGGCACCCTTGGAGCACGTAGTGCATCCTGAAGGGCACGTCACGCAAAGGAACATATGAGGGGAGTGGCACCCTTGGAGCACCTGGTGCATCCTGAAGGGCACGTTGCATTGTTGATGATAGAGGGATGAACCTCGATGGCCCTAAGACAAATAACATGTTAAGTAATTTCTAAAACAATTACCCTAATTAAATTTCGCCCAGTATGAAATTTAAGGCCTAAGTCTAAATTATGCTAGTGGTAAAAAAATTTCTATAAAAAAAAAAAAAAATAGTAATAAAAATAATAATAAAAAAACAACTTAAATAA
>JZKD02S2074805.1:25586-41761 GCA_000966675.3 Picea glauca
AAAAAGATTGCCAGGCGATCTTGTTCTTTTCATGCTCGTAAAAGTATTTGAAGAAAACATTCGATGGGCGATAGTTTATCACTTTTTCGGTCTCATCGAACTAATTTACGAAAAAGGAACTAAGAGAGTTCTCTTTAAGTGTTTTTCAGACTCTCAAAACATGAAAAACACCCGAGTTTTGTATCTTTGGAATCGTTAAACAAACATCGAAAGACCCTTACGGGACCTAACCACTCCTTCTTAGGGTTCGTTAAACATACTCCGAGGGACTCGTCTGAAGGATGCGTTTACATCAACAAGCATATTTTATCCTCCTCAATCTTGAGTAAAAATAAAGAGGTACTTGCCATAAATGGTGGGGGGAATTTTGGGAAAGGGATGTGTTTTGGTATTTGTATTAGTGGCAGTAAGTGTCGCTCTTGAACATGACACCCCCTGTTTGTCATTTGAATCTGGGTTTGGAAATCCATTTGTATCTCGTCTGACTTGCTACAAGGTCGTATCTCAAGTCGTCTTTGAGTCAATGCTGCTAATACCATTGTCGTGTCATTCATATGTTCAAGAGAAGTCCACAAAATCCTTCCATTGAGTCGGCCATTTGCAGTTAATTCTTACCATGTCAGCCTTCCCTGTGTCCATTTCAAATCATATTCATACTTTGACTTACCCTAAAAATATGTTACTTATTTCATTTCATTGATGGGGGATACATCAAGACCCTCCTGTGACAAGTCTTTTTCCGTCGACTCCAACTCATTATCTGAGAATGAGACTTAGAAATCATTTAGTACCTTAGAACCTGCATGCCTTAATGGCAGGTCTCTTTTCTTTCGATAGTGAATTCACATCATTGATCTCTAATCGAGAGATTTCATCGAGTGTTCGACTTCAACTCATTAATTCACATTTGTTCGGATTGTACTTAGGTACCTTGGGAGTCATTGACATCAATGGTGATTTCCCTTGCACTTTTTAATGGTTTTCATCACTGACTGGTAATCAAGTGGTTTCTACCATGTTTGACTTAGACACATGTAATCTCATGGCTAGATTCGTACTTTCAGACCACAGGATTGAAGACCCTGGGCCTCATCTTTTTGGTCCAGGTTGCGAGGGAGTATTTATGATTTGTATTGACACATAGATCCACTTTGTATGTCGTGTGGATATGTCTTCATCTGAGTCTTCTAGCACATAGATCCACAGTGTATTCCTGGTGTCTATGTAGCATTTTGATGGCATGGATCCACAGTGTATGATTGGTGGCCATGGCCTACATTTATGATTTCATTCATTTATAGTCTAAGCATGGGAATGCCTACCTCAGAACTCGTATTATATTCTGTAGATGATTGATTGTTTGCAGGTTGCCGATTAGGTGAGCTCCTTGTTTTTGACACACACACACATTTTACAAAGTATTTAGGTCGTCACGAGTTCCAGCCTCATACTTTGGGGGGCATTCTATTACACATTATTTTGGTCACTCTGGTGATGTCTCTACAGTTATGTGTTCAGGCTCTCATAAGGACCTTTTGCCTAAGAAAAGTGACTGGTGTCTTCTTCCATAAAGCATATTTTTAAGATGAGTTCGCAGGCTACATGTGTTGTAGGGTGCGAGAAACCCTGATTCTCGCAGGCAACCCTATACTTGGAGTGCAAGATGTTCGCATTCTTCTCTATAGGTAGGGTGTGAACCTGCTTCAAAGATTTAAAGGAAGAGGAAGTTACGAAGGTTCTAGAAGAGGATCTTCTAGAAAATGAGTTGGAATTTGCATGGTTGGCATCCTACTAACTTCTCAAATTTAGTGGGATCATCCTCATTCCTTTAACCATCTCTCCTTCTCCTATATATTGGAAGGTTTCTCAAGCAAGAGGTTAAGTAATATTGAATGGAGAATTGACGAAAGAATTGTGTGAGGAACCTTGTTTGAATTGAAGCTTGAGGCCTCCATTTGTCCATCAAGCCATACTGGATCTTCTTCATGCAAGTGTAGAGAAAGTGTGTGTGTTGGAACAAAGGACCACTGAAAGGAAGCTTGTGACATTAAGGAGATTTGGTTGTATCTTCTACTTTCACTTAATACAATACAGTGGCATGTCCCTCTCCCATAAAATCACTCTTATTTTATCCCATAACTCCTTGATCATATGCATAGGTTCTCATTGAATATACTTTTCTATCTTCACTTTGGTTGGTTTGTGTTGTCTTGGACCTGATCTCACAAGAGCACTGGAGATAAGTAGGAACAACAAAGACCTAAGGAAGCGATATAAAGGTATGTCACTCATTCCTTCTTGGTAGTAGATTCAATGATTGCAACTTAGGGAAAGAGTCATGTCCTGTCCTATTTTGTTCTAGATCCAGGTGGATCTAGGGAGATCTGTTAGTGTCCACATATACCGATTTATCCTATAACAGTATGCTTCCCTGTTATGGAGGAGAGGTTGTTGTTTCTCCCTGTAGTATCTTTGGCAAACCACTTCACCTATGCTTCTGGAAAGTCAGAAAGTTGGTCTGTATGTCGGGTGGTAACGCCTAGACTCTATCTAATATCTCCTCATAGGTTCGGGCTCCTTTGAATATGTCATCACAGGGGGAATATTCATGCTCATATGTTTTCGTATTGCAATGAGAAAGATGATTTACCACAATTTGATAAGGATCATGTCTTCTGAGTTCTACATCTACTTGTTTTATGTCTTCGAGTGTTGCAACTTCTACCTTGGAATGGCCAAAGTTAAGCAGTGAAAACTTCCCAATCTGTATAGGAAAAACTGGCCAGAACTTATTTTGAATTGCTTTCAATTCTATGTCAATGCCACCTGTTATTATTTGGTAGGCCACCTCCCTGCACACCAGTCTATCAGGAAGGAACTTTGGAAGTGTGTGAGGGAGAATAGAGCACCTAAAAACTCAGGCATAAGAGAAACTCTCTTCAATAAACCAAACTACAATCGCTTTGAGGTTTCCAGCGATTGGCTCTGAAATACAAGGGGGTGCATAACCATATAAAATTTGTTGCACAGGTATCACTACGTAGTGACAAATTTCAGAAAAGAAATATTTAACATTCTCCTCCCATAGTTTAGAGTGATAAGAATGAATGGGTTCAGCACAGGCTGGGTTCCAGCTCCAATTCATCAAGGGG
Organism: Picea glauca; assembly: GCA_000966675.3. NCBI lineage: Eukaryota > Viridiplantae > Streptophyta > Pinopsida > Pinales > Pinaceae > Picea > Picea glauca. The sequence continues at coordinate 28,739 of JZKD02S2074805.1, forward strand.
AATGGAGTCATGTAACGGATAACATCCATAATATATGCATACATGTAAAAATATATAGGTCAACCTTTCTATTTTTTCATTTGGTAATCTGCATTCTCCTTAGTTAGGTTATCTGATAAAATTTTACCCCAATTGAAAGTGTAACCCTCAACTACTTCATGTAAAATTAGCACCCATTCTGTAGGGAAATGGGTAGGGATTTTCCTCCCAAAAAGTCTACATAGCATCAGAGCTATATAAACCATGTATTCGTTTAATGGAGCTGTGGCATAAATGCCATGGGTATCAGCTCTAAACTTGGATAGAATTCCCCACCATTCTTTGATTATACCCGTATATGTTTGATCAAATTTTGTATGCTCCTTTCTTTGAAATTCCTCTACGAATTCAACATTATAAATGTATTTAGAAGTAGGGGACAATTTATACATTACTTGGATGTGATCTGGTATGAACGAGTCGATAACGACCCTTTGGCTATTTAGAATGCTCCTTGTCTGAATGTTGGTTTTGTCTAAAGCCCAACTTATCATGTCATTGTATGACATGAGGCTTGACCATGTGGCTATCTTATGGAGCTCAGACTCTTCTATATCTCTAATTTTATTTTTAGTCCTTTCATTTCTGAAATCGTTGGGGCAGTTCCTAATCTCATACTCCAAAATTTCAAAAATATGCCTCCAGGACTTGATTGAATCCAAAGCAAGTGGCATGGTATCAGATATAACATCTCCATATTGATTTGATCTTTCATCGGCCTCCTCACTCTTCTTAGGTGATTTTTTGGGTTCCATGATGTTTGTGCTGAAAATGAAAACCTGTTACAGAGAGGAAATGTGTAAGCTCTTTTGAATGTAACTCACTTCTTGTCTGAAAGTAAGAATGAGATTCAAAATAACAAACCTTTATTAACCCTTAACTTTCCTTAAATTGAGCGTACTGATACAGGTGATAAAAATTAAAATCATTAATGGGGATGGTACACCTGGAGATACGCACTTTACGTTAAAAATATCTCCATTAATCCGTTATAGATACTACCACATATCGGCGATTCAAAACTGGGATTTTGAAATGAATGTCTTCAAAAACTCTCGAATAGTGAAATGCGAAAAGTCATTTAATATTTTTAAACCTGTTTTAAAGTTAAGTTAATTATGCCTTAGAGCTTAATACTTTCGGGACTTCGAGCTTCAGGGTTTTATGAGTGTGAAGGAATGATAACTCTTTGATTTCCTGAAATGCGATTGATTAACGATTTGTTAAGTATGTTTAAAATTTAATTAATCACAATAAAAAAGGGGTTTCGTGAAAAGCGCATCGAGATTTTGAATTGTTGTTTAGGTCGAGATGGCCGAAAAAGAAAATGCGAAAGCCTTAGAAATTCGTTAAACATTTATAATTATTCCTTTTAATTCGGTTTTAAGTCTTTTAAACCATCACCTTTCGGGATTTCGGTATCGGGATTTTGGAGTTGTTATTAAAAAATCATACTTCATGAATAGTTGAACCTCGAAACCCGAAATTCTTGAAAGACTTTTGACTTCTTTTTAGAACTAAGGGCTACTCCATAAGCAGAGAAAAAATGATTTTTAGGTTAAAAGAAGGAAAAATTAATCTTTGTTTCAACAATAACTATGACGAACAATACATGATATGGACCACATTGCAGCAAGAGAGGGACCAAACAGTGTCGGAGTTCACAAATATTTTCCATAACTTGCGCACCAAGCTAGGTATCAAATATTTTGAGAGACATTTGGTTATGAAATACCGTGGGGCTCTGCATAGGTACATCAAAAGTGAAATGGATTTCCTAGACATATGATCATTGGGAGCTGCCAATTGATATTTTATCAAAATCGAGCAGAAATTTAGGCACCAGACCAAACGGGAGTTCGAGTTTTCAAATCTGCAACAACCAAAGTATGATAAATATGGCCCTGACAAATAGCCTCCCAAAATCTAGTCCAAGCCACAGGAAAATAAGGGTCACGAGAAGACGAAGAAGGACACTAGAAAGTGGTGTGATTTCCCCAAAATCCCCTGGCACAACACTAATGAATGTCTCTCAAAAAAACCATTGGTGGTTGAGATCAAAGAAAAGGAGTCGAACCAGGATTCAAAATTTGATTCAAAAAATAATGGGAGAAGACAGATCATCGACGTAGACCCCACTGTTATTGTCACGACTACAACAATTCAACCAGAAGAATCAACAGATCCTGAAGAGGGGGATCGCCTCTTTCATTCACATATGTGGGTGAAGGGGACCCCATTTCATTTCATTGTTGATAGTGGAAGCTAGAATAACCTCATCTCAACAGAGGTCATCAAACAGTTGGGATTTTCGACAACACCACACCCGCAACCATACAACATCGGTTGGCTTCGTGAAGAATGAGATATTTGTGTTAGCCAGCAGTGTCGATTGTCATACGACATCCATACCTTCAAGGATGAGGTATTATGCGATGTTTCTTCATTAGATGTTTGTGATGTTCTTTTGTGCCAGCCATATATGTGTAAGAGCCATGTTATTTATGAGTCTTGACCCCGTAGTGTTATTGCTACTTTGAGGGGTCATCTCTACATAATACCAGAGGTAGTTCCAACTAATGTCCCACCTAAACATTGTTGCATGGTAGTATCTCATACTATAAAAGTCATCTTCTTCACAATCTGTTCAAAAGGTGAACAGAAGGATCCTGCAACCACTGCAGCCTCAGTCCAAGCACCTTCTATCCAGTAGAAGCATGTCAACAAGATTGAAGAAAAGCACAAATATTCCTTCTACATGTAGTCATCTCATCAGGTTCTCAACAACCTCCCACAAACAAAGCAACGTAACTTCGCCAGCAAGGCAAGCAGCTCACCAAGGTTGAGATTCAGCAAGCACTTTCCCCTCTCCCCCAGGAACTCAACGCAATGGATACCATTGCTTCCTAAGGAGGAAGGATTAATCCAGGTGGATATCTATCGCCACCCACCTATTCCAACTGCCTCAAAATATTTTGTTGGCAACTTACTATTTTTAGTTGTTTTTTAGTTCCTAAACTTTCAGGACCATTTTGAGGACCTAAACAACACTTTTTCATGATCATACACCTTAACGATACTCAAAGGCCATGATTGAGGCCCCAAAATGAAGCTCCTCATTGATACCTTTCCAACAAGCTATCGTGCAACCAAAACGAAAATCATATGCCAAACTTACGCCCTTGGGAAGTTGATACACCAAACTACCCAAAACGGGGTCCACAAAACTGTTGGCTTTTCATCTTCCGGGGTTAGGATTTTGGATTTTCTTTATGTTAAAAAAGTCTTTGGAGCCTCATTGTAATGATCATTTTCTTGCAAATGTGAGTAGCCATCACATCTCTTCTCAGAGATAAGTTGCCACCATTATAGCGAGTCTATCACTCTGTATTTCTACAGTTTTGTGCATTTCGCTCATTAATAGAAATTATGTATTACTGTATATTTGTACCTCTTTTTGTATATCCAATATATCTCAGTTATATTATTGGATATATTTCAATATATCTATATATTTATGTGTTATATCTCCTCTCTCATTTCGTGCCAAAAATAATCTGGATCACAAACTTCAAGGGGGGCAGCATCACACAATACATCGTCTTTGAAGGGCTTGATGTCGTAGGGAAAGAAACACTATTTATTGGCACAGATATTTCTCCCTTGGTGAATCCATTCGATGATGTACATATGTGAGTGTGGTGTTTTTGGCAAAGCCAATCACTTGAAAACCTCTGTTGAGATGAGGTTCTTCTGGCTACCGCTATCAACAATGAAGTGCAGTGGAGTACCCTTCACCCACATCTGTGAATGAAAGAGGTGCTCACCTTCCTCGGGTTCATTAGGTTCATCAGGTTGGACCTTGGTGGTATAAATGGTGGCATTGGGCTATGCATCAATGATTCTCCACCCTTTTTCTGGTTCTGACTTAGAGTGGCATTCATTGGTGTTATCAATGATTCGCCACCAATGATTGCTTTGAGTGGCATTCATCGGTGTTATGCCAGGGGCTCTTATGGAATTCACACCACTTCTCGGTGAATTTATTTGTCTTCACATTGTCAAATCTAGGCGTCTATCGATGGACACCCACCTATTCCATCTAGCTCAAAATAGTTTTTTGGCAATTTACTATTTTTAGTTGTTTTTTGGGTCCTAAACTTTTGGGGCCATTTTGAGGGCCTAAACGATGTTTTTTCACGATCGATCACCTCAATGATCATCAAATACATAATTGATCCTATGAAATGAATCTCCTCATCAATACCTTTCCAACAAGCTATCGTGCACCCAAAATGGAGATCGTATGCCAAAGTTACGCCCGCGGGAAGTTGATACACCAAACTACCCAAAATGGGGTCCACAAAGTTGTTGGCTTTTCATCTTCTGGGGTTAGGGTTTTGGATTTTATTTATGTTAAAAAAAACTCTAGAGCCTCATTTTAAACATCATCATATTCTTTTGAATGATTGTAGTTTTCATATCTATTATCAGAGATAAGCTGTGACCATTCTAGCGAGTCTTTCACTCTGTATTTCTACAATTTTGTACATTTCACTCATTAATAGAAATTGTGTATTATTGTATCTTTGTGTTTATGGTTATATCTCTGTTATATTATTGATGTATCTCTATACATTTGTTTATTATATCTCCTCTCTCATTTCGTGCCAAAAATAATCTGGATCAGTGGTATCAAAGGAGGTTGCTCTTGATTGTTTTTCAGTGCATGTCCCCGACGAGGTGCGAGTATAGAAAGTTGGGTCTCGAGCTTGTCTCTCTTGAGGAAAAGTGATCCAAGAAACCCTCCATGGAGGAATAAAATAAAAACAACAGAGTAGAATATTCTATTAATATGTTGCTTGAGCAAGATCTCATGCGACAAAGGGATGAAATGATGGATAATTTTTCCCACATCCTTCAACGCATGTTGATAACAATAGGCACATATTCATCGAGCGGTTGTTATCACATAAGTTTGTAGGGGGGTGTTTTCCTAAGAAACGACCCCCCTTTGGCTAAAAAGCGGCAAGAATGGGTTAAAAACCCACTTATCCTAAGTTGTATGCTCAGGTGCATCATGGTAAGGAGCACGTAGATCTGGGCGGTCGAGATCTGCGCACTCAGATCTACGACGTAGGTTCCATATCAGGCCCCCTCGTCGTTCTGCCTTTAACGAGGGGAGGGGGGGTTTGATATGGTGGTTTTATATTGCGGCCCCCCCACTATCGTGGCACCTCCTTGTGATTTTGGACCTTCCCCACCTAAAACCTCTTACCCTTGCCTACCCCCTTTGATAGACCGCTTACCACCACCTTTTACCGGTCTTGCCTCCTGTTGACATCTGTCTCCCACTCCACCTCTCACCTCTTCCCATTACATTGTCCACTCCCCCTCCTCACCCCATTATGCTACACGTGTCCTCCACTAACCATTGGACCATGTCCCCTCATCGCTCCTGCCTATCACCTCCTGCTAGGTGTCCTACTGCTCACCACTCCCCAGGGCAGATGGTCCCACCCCATCTATTGTTGTAACCTCTCATCTTCCCCCACATCATCGCTTCACACCACTTCACATATGAAATGTCCTAGCGTGGTGCGCATGTCTTCCACCACCCACACTTTCCCTTTCACCTTCCATCTGTCTCGTCTGTCCACATGGGCACCTCTCATCCCACCTCCACGACATTGGCACCGTCGTCCCCATCCACCTCCATCGAATGGGTCCCCTCCTAGCAGTCCAACGAAACAGTAAATAGCCAAGAGGAGGTCCCCACGTTGTCCAGATGCAGAGTTGACTTGGGCTTCTTTGATCCCGATGCATTAGTTAATGTAAATAAGGGAGGCAGGTGAGACATCGTCTCCTTCCTTAAATAGAAATCCAAAAAGGGACGAATCGTGGGGAAAGATTGTTAGTCTATTCTGACATAGGTCACATCCGATAGAATTATGCATGGGCATTCTAACCGACATATGCATGTGCAGCCTGACAAAGGAACTCATCAACACAAATCCTTAAACACATGACATGATCGTGCTTCCAGAAACTGAGCCAGTTCTAAGTATATGTAGGCATTTTTGCCATTTCGTTAGTGTCGATGGTAGAGTGAAGCTCCCAATTGCAATGTTTTGATGAGGCCTTTGGTGCTCTGGTTATGAATTGATACTTGAGACTTCTTGTTTAATGGTAGTGGGCTCCTTTCTTTATATTTTTCTTCTGACTCTAAAAGCATGAGCATGGAGCATCTAGTCGGGTGTTGTGATTATATTATAATGTAGGTTTGACTATATCTGTTGTTGCAGCGTTTTCAGTTTCTTGAAGTTTTCATATCTAAGAGGATATTGTATTTGAGACTTTTCCTCTAAAGGTTGTTGGAAGACTGGATGTCCAAAGAAGACCTTCATACGTTCTCACCTTCCTTCTACCTACTCACCACTTTACAACCTTACTGGCTTAAGTTAGATTAAGACCTCACTTATCTACACATATCCAACCTAGTTTTCTAATTTAAAGCGATACAGTCCTAAGACTGCATCCATTAGACCATCCGTAAACTTATTTATTGTGAAATACAAACTGATCAGTATCAGGCTCATCCCTGCTACAATCCAGGGGTGACTTTTGGTGCTAACATTTTTGGCGTTGTTGTCGGGGACGAAGTTGAATATTTTCCTTGGGATTGAATGACAAATCTTACTGGTTCTGAAGGTGCATCAGAGCCTAGTACATCAAGATTGCAACTGTGCACCTGGCGACTCTACTGTGACAAATCCATTGTTTCATTTGTGGCTTCCAGAAGCAGACACACGAGGTCTACTCCACGGATTCCCCTAACAACACCTAAGTGGAACCAGATAAAATTATCAGAAAAGGAAAGGCCCTCTGAGAAGGTACTTCTGCTGTTGAACCAGGTATCTATGATGATTTTCCATCTCCTCTTGTAAGAAATCCAATTTCTTCTTCTTATCCTACTGTTATACCTTTTGTTGGAGTTTCTTGAATTTTAAATTTTGGGAGTGTTCCTTCTGAGTTTTCCCCACCTGGTCTGGGATTGGAGGGAGAAATCCTTGTCACTCCATTCTCCCCTAAAATTATACCGTGGTTTAGACCTGACGCCTTAGAATATTTTCCTACCCCAAGCTTCACCACTCCTCCTCCTATTATTGTCGCCACTATCATAGAGCGAGAGACCCAGTTCCCTCCAGCCCTCCAGATTTTTCTCTAAATCCTTTGTTGTTTCCCTTCCCTCTTGGAAGATCAGTCCCAGCCTCCTCTGTCCTAACACCTTCTCCTCCTAATTCTCCTCCACCTTATATCCCTATGGTAGGTGCTAATCCCCCAAGAAAACGAATGGATGCCATAGTGGCTGCAAGATATTCCCCTATAATCCTACCTCATCCCATGAATGCTCTCCCTGCTGGAGATTACCTGAAATACATGCCAAATTTCATCGGAGAAGAAGTTGTAACTGCTGAAGAGCACCTCACTGCCTTCTACAGTTATGCAGACAATCTAAATATTGAAAATGAAGATGTTTTGATGAGAGTCTTTGTCCAGAGCCTTGATGGCGAGGTTAGAAAATAGTTTAGGGGATTGACTTAGGATCGAGGCTCTAGATGGTGCCTTCTTAAGACAATGGGGAGATAAAAAATATTTCATGTATTATATTACAGAGTTTGGGTCCCTGAAGATAAAAGAGGGGGAAATTGTTTCTTATTTCTCCAAAATATTCAACAAGATGTACAATAAGATCCCTGTTGAGATTAATCCTACAGAAGCCTCTTCTAAAATCACTTATGTTAGTGCGTTTGACCCCGATTTATGCCTCATACTCACAGAAAGAAGAACTACTTCATTGGCTAACATGCAAGATGCAGCCCTGGAGGTAGAATCCAATGTGTTGGCAGTTAATAGGCTCAGAAGAAAGTCTGACAGAGACAAGGGAAGGAGAGGAGTTGAGACCTCAACCTATGGTTCTTCTGCAGCTTACCCTCAAGTGGATGAATTAACCAAAATGGTAAATTCCATGTCTGTAGAGATGGAGAAAATGAAAATGGAGGGGAAGACGACATACTAAAATCCTCAAAACATTGACAACATAAGAAACTTCAGGATACCAAACAACAATGCTCCTCAGATTATGCCAAGGGAGCAAAGGGGCGGGGATAGAAGCGATCATAAAATCTAGACCCCTCTCCAGAACAACCTTGTTACTAATGAAGAAAGGGAAGAAGAGTATCTTGACCCTGAAATTCACTGTATTGGAGACACCTCCCCATTCCCCCATTTGACTCAATCCACATACGAGGAATCCCTCCTGAACAGTCAAATAAATGAGCTAAGTAAGGGGGGAAATGCAAATGGAAGTCCCAATAAATATGACCTTTGGTCTAAAAAGAAAGAAGGGAAATAAAACATCCTTGATCAACCTTCCATAGTAGAGAAGCCTACTAAAAACACAACAAACATCAGTAAGGAAAAGAAAGCTCATATTTCCCCACCAATAGCCAAAGACCTTGTCCCAGAGGTGAGAAAAATTTTGAAAACCCCTTCCTCCTTTAGCTTTGAGAATGAAATTCAGAAAATTAGAATCCTTGTGCCCCTTTCAGAGTTGGTTAAACATGAAGACTTCAAAAAATCCCTGTCTAAACTGTTGCAGTCTGAGCCATATTTCCATTCCGCAGACTCAGTAAATCTCCAAGACGAAAAGCCAACAGTCATCTTAGGTCCTTTGGTAGAAGATAGAGATGATTCATCCCCTCCCTTCTACACATCACTGAACATACATGACAAGGTGCTGCACAATTTTCTGATGGATTCAGAGGCTTCCCATAATCTCATACCCAAAACAGTCATGGAAGAGCTTGGGCTGGAAGTCACAAAGGCATATCATGATTTGTACTCTTTCGATTCAAAGAGGGTGCAATGTCTTGGGGTCATCAAAGATCTGGTGGTAACCTTGTTTTAGCTTCCCATAAAAGGTGTGGTCATGGATATTGTGGTGGTTGATATTCCTCCCAATTTTGGCATGATGTTGTCAAGATATTGGATAAAAAGGCTTGGAGGAACATTACATATGGAACTCACATATGCTACCATTCCAGTCTTTGAAGGGGAGCACAGAAGACTATACAGAGAAGCTCAGTTGGCCTACATTGTCATTGATGAAGCAGACCCCACCAATCACCCTATTTTAGCCCTGGATATTGATTTGGGATCTAGCTTGTTACATCTCACTAATGCTCCTGAGTGTCCCCTTAAGATGAGAAAGCAGTCCCTTACCCCCTTTAAATATTCTCCTCCAATTACCTCTGCGTGGAAAATATTCTTTGACAAAGCCTCTTCTAGGGAAGGAGTTGGTGTCAGAGTAGTGTTTGTTTCCCCCGCTCAGGAAACCATACCTCTATCATATAAATTATAATTTGAAGCTACCAACAATGTGGTAGAGTATGAAGCCCTAGTTTTGGGCTTGAGAGTTGCAAAGGACATGGGGATTGAAAGGTTAGCAGTGTTTGGCGATGTTGATTTGATTATTCAACAAGTCAAAAATATTTACCAGGCCAAACACCCTCGGCTCAGGAGTTACAAAAATGAAGTGTGGGACCTCTTTGACAATTTTTTCTCGGCCTTCAACATTTCATTCATCCCTAGAGAAGAAAATACGGTGGTTGATTCTTTGGTTGTCTCAGCAAGTAATTTCAGAGCTCCTCTACCACCCAGGCTCAGGTATGATGTAGAAGTGAAATATAGACCCTCTATACCTGACAATGTCAAGAATTGGAAAGTGTTTGAGGATGATCTCGAAGTCAAAATATTCCTAGAGACTGTTGATGAGTTTTCAGAATTACATATTGATCAATATCCTGAGCCTGACATGATCCCTCGTGCTAATGTTTTTCCGAACAAGATCTCTAATCATCATATTGTGCAGTTACCAAGTAATCACATTCCAAAGGGACTGGTTCCTTTGAAAAGGATTTTTGACAGTAATGATGTAGCAGTAAAAGCTAAGAGGCTAGATGAGGATGTTGATGTGTCTGAGTGCAATATTGGCACAGAGGAGGATCCAAAGTTTGTCAAATTGTCAAGAAGTTTGTCAAGAGAGAAGAGGGCTGAGTATACTGAGCTATTAAAAACATTTGTTGATGTGTTTTCCTGGACTTAGGAAGACCTCAAAACATATGAAATCAATGTTATTGAGCACAAGGTCCCATTGAAGGAAGGATCCAAACCATTTAGGTAGAAGTCAAGACAGATAAATCCTATGGTGTTACATATCATGGAGAAGGAGGTAAATAATTTGTTGGATGCCCAAATCATTGTCCCCTTGAGATATTCAGAATGGGTAGCCAACCTGGTCCCAGTGAGAAAAAAGAGTGGAGAGATCAGGCTCTGTGTCAACTTTAGAAATTTGAACAGGAGCTAAAAGAAGGACAATTGCCCACTGCCAAATATGGAACACGTATTGCAGAGGGTAATAGGCGCATCCATGATTTCCATGATTGATGGCTTTTCTGGCTATAATTAGATCCATGGTTTTACCTGAGGACAGAGAAAAGACAACCTTCACCACTCCTTGGGGCAGATTCATGTATGCCAAAATGCCCTTTGGGTTAATGAACATAGGAGCAACCTTTCAGCGAGCCATGGACATCTCCTTCATTAGGGAGAAGGATAAATTTGTGGTCATCTATCTGGATGACATAACAGTCTTTTCCAGGTTTGACAAAGAATAGCGTTGTCATCTGAGGAAGGTTTTCTTAAAATGTAGGAGGTTTGGTCTTTCCCTGAATCCTAAGAAATCATTATTTGCTATGAAGGAGGGGAAATTAGTGGGACATATATTATTTGTTGAAGGGGTAAGGATCGATCCCAGCAGGGTGGAAGCAATCCAAACCCTGTCACCCCCAGGTCCAGGAAGGAGGTCCAATCCTTCCTGGGCAAAGTTAATTTTTTAAGAAGATTTGTTTCAAAATTTGTCGAATTGTTGAAGCATATCATGGTCATGCTCAAAAAGGGGAATGAAATAAAATGGATAGTTGATCCCAGAGAATCCTTTAAGCATATCAAGAAGGCATTGACTGAGGCACTTGTGCTTATCAGTCTGGATTATTCCAAGGATTTTCTGATCTTTTCTTTTGCTTCTTTTGATACAGTGGCAGTTGTTTTGTTGCAAAAAAATGTTGAGGGATTAGAACAACCTATCTCCTTTTTTAGCAAGGCATTGAGGGATGTAGAGATCAAATATGACATCATGGAGAAGAAATCCTATGCATTGGAAATCCCTTAAGGCTTTCAGGATCTATGTCCTTCATTCAAGGATTATTGCATATGTCCCTTCATTTTTTGTGAAGGACATTCTCATTCAGCGGACATAGATGGGAGAAGGAGAAAATGGATTGCCAAAATCCTTGAATTTGATCTAGAAATCAAGACCACCAAGCTAGTTAAAGGTCAGGGTTTATCCAAGTTGTTGGTTGAATCTAATTGTAAATATTTGGGGGTTAACTTCATCAATGTTTGCTCAAAAGATCAGCGGGCTAAGTTGTCTGACAAGAGTTCTCAAGATGGCCCCCCTTTAGCAGAGTGCGCCTGGTATAAATATCATACATTTTTTTTGCACGAGTTGAGGTCCCTTGATGGTATGGGAAAAATCAAGGCAAGAGCTTTAAAGCTCAAAGCGGTTAGGTATTTCCTTATTGACCAGGTTTTGTATTGGAAAGACCCTCTAGGAGTTCTTTTGAGATGTCTAAACCCACTGGAGGCCCAAAAAATTATGTTTGATTTCCATAGCAGCCTATGTGGGGGACATCATTTCTGGAAGACCACGGCCTACAAAATTCTCAGGGTTGGGTACTACTGGCCCACTTTATTCACTGATGTATGTACAAAAATCAAAGCCTGTATCAAATGTAAAAAATTCTCAGGAAAGCAACAGCTCAAATCTATGCCACTAAAGTCGGTAGTAGCTTCAAGACCCTTTCAGCAATGGGGGTTGGAATTCATTGGGGAAATCCATCCTTCTTCCAATGGTCAGCGTAGGTGGATATTAACTGCAACAGACTATTTCACCAAATGGATAGAAGTTGTCCCCACAAGGAGTGCTTCACACAAAGTGATCATTGGTTTTATGGAAGATATTATGGCAAGGTTTGGTTGTCCAAACAAAATCATTACTGATAATGGTGCATCCTTCAAGTCTAAGCCATTGATCAAGTTATGTGAGAAGCTTGGGATTTCATTAATTCACTCCACTCCCTATTATCCCCAAGGAAATGGAATGGCATAGTCCTCTAACAAAAGTTTGGTCAAGCTTATTAAAATATTTTTAGAAGGCAATAAGAAGGCATGGGATTCAAAGCCCAAATTCGCTTTGTTGGCTGATCGAGTGACAATGAAAATATCCCTAGGCATATCCCCTTTCCAACTTGTTTATGGGACAGAAGAAGTTTTTCCTTCTCAGTTGGCTTTACCCGTAGAAAAATTCTTTCAGGATTATCAAGGAGAACCTGACAATATGATCAGAAGAATTCATCAATTGGTAGAAGCTCAGCAAACCAGAGAGTGGGTGATGAACAAAGATCATGACCATCAACAAATGATCAAGCAAGACTTCGACATGAAGAGAAGAAAATAATATTTTTGGTTGGGAGATCTAGTGCTTAAAAGGGATGCACCTAGGCAGGACAGAGGAAAGCACAACAAATTTGAAGCTCTGTGGATCAGACCTTTCACAATCTATGAATTATTTTCAAATAATACTTACAGGTTGCAAGACATCGAGGGTGAGGAATTTTTTAATGGCCCTATGAATGGGCATTTCCTGAATAAATTTTTTACTTGAGCGATAAGAGGCTCCCTTGTAATTGTAAATATTGTTTTCTCTGTTTTCTTTTTGGTTTTAGTAAGTGACCCCTGTTATCCCTAATTTCTAGGGATAACTAGGAGATCATGTCTCGAGGCCAATAGGTCCTAGACATG